>PVKU01010181.1:0-54433 GCA_004027475.1 Anoura caudifer
TTTTTTTTGTTTTGTTTCATTTGTTTTGTTTTTGTCTCTCTTGTAGGTGCTTAAAAAGAGAAAAGAGGAAGAAAAAAAGAAAAGAAGAAAGAAAAAATGAAAAGAGAATAAAGAAAAATAGAAAGAAAAAAGAAAGGAGGAAGAGGTAAGATAGGAAAGAAAGGAAGAAGGAATAAAACAAGAAAGAAGTAACAAGAAGCAAAAGGAATTGAGGGGTAAAAAAGATAAAAATAATGAAAAATTTATTTAAAAAAAAAAAAACACACCAAAAACACCAACTTTTGCTGTTGTCAATCTTGCCAAGCTGGTTTTTCTGTCCTTGCTGACTGCAGTGGCCAAGGGGTGACCATATTGTTTTTTACCCTGTTCAGCTCTCAGCTATCTTTGGGCTACTGTCCTCAGAGCTAGCCCAGGACCTCTCCGCACAGGGCCTAAGGTGCATCTTTTGAAGTGGCATGTGTCTACCACGGTCTAGTGCAAATGCTAATGATCTTTCAGCCTTCCATGCATGGGTATTGACCATCTGTGAGCACGAATTGACTCCCACGCACTTCACACACAGGTGCCTAAGATCTCCCAGCAGTCCACGCAGGTCCCCAATGGTGCTTGGGCGCTGAGTGACTGCAGCGCAGGTCCCCTGGTGGTGCGCTGGTGCCGATGGATCCCTGCGCAACTGTTCCCATTGGCGCATGGGCGTACACAGTCATGTGAGCTCTCATGCACAGTCCTCCTTGGGCTATGAGATCTTAACTCCTCTCTGTGAGATTTCAAGCAATCAGGTTTATCCTGGTGCTGCGGAAACCTTGTTTGGCTGATCAGGGAGCGGTTCACCCAGCTCCAGCTCCCTGCCTCACTAGAGTCTTATGGCCAGCACTGGCCTGGGATCTCAGACCCTGCCCTGGTCTCCATGCTGCTGGAGTACTCTCCTTACCATCTGGTTTCTCAATGTCCACTGCAATTTTAGATCTCCTGTTTTCAAATATGCTGTGTTTGTGGTGTCTGTTTGCTGTGCTCCACTGTAAATTGGCCAGGTTTTTCTCCTGTGTGAAGGGGGAAGAGAAATGTACTTCCTCTTACCACGCTGCCATCTTCCTTCCTCTCTCTCTGGTTTTCTTCCTCGAGGTGGTCAGCAGCACACACCTCCACCTACCATCAAAGAGTTTTTGATTCTTCTGACAATGAAACTTTCTTAGTTTCACAGTGAGGTCAATCACCAAAAGTGGCCCAGTAGGCACTCGCATTCCACACCAGCTCCATGCCAGAGAGGGGGGGAACAGTTAATTTTTTTTTTCCTTGAGGTTGGTTTCTAGTTTCAGTCCCATGTGGTTGGAGAAAATGATTGATATGATTTCAGTTTTCTTGAATTTTTTTGAGGCTTATTTTGTGTCCTATCATGAGGCCTATCTTTGAAAATGTTCTGTATGCATTTGAAAACATTGTGAATTTTGCTTCCTGGGATGATGAAAGTTTTATATGTATCAATAAAGTCCATTTAATCTAGGACATTGTTCAATGCCATAATATCCTTTTTGGTATTTTGTTTGTAAACTCTATTCCTTGTTGACAGTGGGGTGTTAAAATCCCCTAGTATAAGTGTGTTGCTGTCAATATCTTTCTTGAAGTTCTCCAAGATTTTCCTTATATGTCAGGGTGCTCCTATGTTGGGTGTATTTATGTCTACAATGTTTATGTCTTCTTGATGGACATTCCCTTTGGGTATTATGAAATGTCCTTCTGGAGCTCTTTTTATGGCCCTTGTTTTGGAATCTATTTTGTCTGATATCAGTATTGCTACACTAGCTTTTTTTATGCCCATTTTCTTGGAATATTTTTTTCCAACCCTTCACTTTCAGTCTGTGTAAGTCTTTTGTTCTGATGTGAGTCTCTTGTAGGCAGCATATGTGTGGGTCATGATTTCTTATCCATTGAGTTATTCTACGTCTTTTGATTCAGCATTTACTCCACTGACATTTAAGGTTGGTATTGATAGGTACTTATTCATTTTACCTTCTTTGTACCTGTGTTCCTCTCTCTCTCGCTCATTTTCTTCCTCTTCTTATTGTAGTCCCTTTAGCATATCATGGAGTGCTGGTCTGGTGAACTTGTATTCTTTCAGCCTTCTTTTGTCTGGGAATCTCCTTATTTCACCTTCTGTTTTATTTGGGAACCTCATTGTGTAGATAGTCCTTGTTGCAGGCCTCTTTCTTTTTTTACTTGGAGTATTTCTTGCCACTTGCTTCTGCATTGTAGTGTTTCTATTGAGAAATCAGCTGCTAGCCTTATTGTACCTCCCTTGTGTATTATTTATTTTTTTCTTCCTTGGTGCCTTTAACATTCTCTCTTTGTCTTTAAAACTTTGCATTTTATTATTATGTGTCTTGGAGTGGGCCTCTTTGGGTTCCTCTTGATTGAGACCCTTTGTGCTTCCTGAATTTGCATCATATTTCCTCTCTCCTGGTTTAGAAAGTTTCTTTTCATTATTTTTTCAAACAGTATTTCTATCCTTTGCTCTTTCCCTTCCATGTCTGGTATTCCTATGATTCGCATGTTGTTGCATTTCATGTTGTCTTGTAGTTCCTTTAAGATGTCTTCCTAGCTTTTGATTCTTTTTTCATTCAGCTGCTCTACCTGGGTGTTTCTTTCTATATTGTCTTCCAGCTCACTAATTTGGTCCTCTCTTCATCCAGCCTGCTTGTAATTCCTTCTAGTGTGTGTGTGTGTGTGTGTGTGTGTGTGTGTGTGTGTGTTTTATTTCAGAAATTGTATTCTCTATTTCTTCTGTTTTTTTCTTTATAGTTTCTGTTTCCTTTTTTCATACTGTTGTAATCTCACTCAGGTCTTTGTAATTGTGAGTTCCTTGAACATCCTTATAACCATTCTTTTCAATTCTACATCTGGTAGTCAGCTTGCCTCAATTTCATTTAGCTCTTTTAGTGTGGAGTCTTCCATTCATTTTGATTGCAGGTTCTTTTTTTGTCTCCCCATTTTAGGTTAATCTTTTTGTTTGTTTCTGTGATTCCTGATGTTCTGCTTTGCTAGCTGTCTTTGTAGGGTGAAATTCTATGGGAGGAGTTCTTTGGGACTCAGTAGTATGATGTTTCTTATCTGCTTATCTGGATGCTCTAGGGTTGCCCTTTATTCTGTTTGTGTGGGCTCTCTTGTTGTACTGGGGTTTTACCCATTGGTGGCTCCTTTGTTGGTGGGTTCTCTCTTCCAGTGGGTTACCGGTATTCACAACTCCCACCTTCTCTTATATGTGATCAGAGGCAGGGTGAAGGCAAAATGGATTATGATAGTGGGAATGTATTCTGTGGGATTTAAAGTACCAACAAGTTGAGAACAGGTAGGAGATCCTTAGAGAATTACAGAAATAACTGTATTATTTCACCCAATTAGCCACTTTTTATAAAAGGTGAAAAAGATAAAATACTCTTATTAGAGGGGGGAAAATATGAGTTGACTCATGTATAGTCTATTTTTTATTCTCTTATTTAAGCCTATTGTCTGTTCTAACTGAATTATGTTTGGTTATCCTTTTATGTCACATTTTCACAATTGTGTGCACTTTCACTTGTATAAAGATAAGTACAATAAGCAAATGATAGGAACATTTTTTTTTACATAATAAAGTTTTAGCCAGTTCTTGAACTCATTTGGAATATACATAATGTTAATCTCAAATATCTGGGCACATGGAGATAAGAACTATCAGAATTAATTTAATTTGTCACTTATTGTGGCTTGTACTTATAAACCTATTTGATTTTTACCCATATTATGGGCATATATTTTTGAAAAACTTGAGCAGATTCTCTTATTTCAGTTAAGAATGGCTCTTTTTAATTTTATATGACTTTCATACTGATGGCTAACCATAGTTCACCTTCTCAATATCATTACTTATTTAGGATTAAGAAACATAGATACAGAGGCTATAGAAAGGTGGCTGGATATATACCACTCAACAATTGCACTTTCCAAATTTAATACTTGGAACAGTCCATACTTTTAGCTTACTTTATTGTCATCTACTTTTTCATTAAAAAAAAGAGAGATGTAGATAAAGCAAGATTGTTGACCTCTTCCCCATCATTCTCCAACATAGAAATGCAGCAAAGAGAATGTCTCATCAAAGTCAGCGATAAGACAGGAAAATGACATTAGGTAGAATTAGATGATCCCTTTTTTTTTTTGGTTTAATAACTTTCTTGATGAGATATTCTTGATTACATATTATGAGATTAATTTTAAATGTACAATTCAATAAATGTTAATAAACTTCTAGACTCATTAGCTATTACCATAATCTAGTGTTAGAGCACTTCCATTGTCCAAAACATTCTCTCATATGACCAGTTGCAATCAATACCCCAATACACCTATTCTCAGTGAACCACTAATCTGCATGTTGCATCTATAACTTAGCCCTTTCTAGAATCTTGGTATAAATGTAATCATACAAATATGCAGTCATTTAATTCTGACTTATGCAAACTTAGCACAATGTCATTGGTGATCATGTACTTTTTTCCTTTTCACTGCTGAGCAGGATGTCATTGTATGTAGTTTCACAACATGTTTAGCCATTCACCAGTTGATGTTTATTTATATTGTCTCAAATTTATAAAAACAAAGCTACCATGCATGGATGGAACTGGAGAGTATTATGCTGAGTGAAATAAGTCAGTCAGAGAAAGACAAATACCATATGATTTCACTTATATGTGAAATCTAATGTACAAAATAAACAAACAACAAAATAGAAACACACATAGATACAGAAAACAGATTTACAACTATTAGAGAGAAGAGATTTGGGGAGGGGGCTGGGAGGAAACAGTGAAAGGATTAGTCAAAAAAGAAAAAAAAAAGAAACTCATAGACACAGAAAACAGCATGGTGATTACCAGAGGGAAAAGGGGGTGAGGATAGAAGAGGATAAAAGAGGGGATTATTGGTATATAATTTTATTAACCAATGTTACCACAAATTCAATAAAAATATAAAGAAAAAAGTTAAAACTACTTAAAAATCTGAATAAAAAATAAAGCTGTTATGAACATACACATAAAAATCTTTGTGGACATGCTTTTAGTTGTACATAGTACCATTTGTTTACCTTTTGTTTTCCTTAAGTGAGGTGACATAGAAGAAATATTGCTCTGAAATGTGTTCAAGATTTTAAGGTCTGTGTTTTCACCTAGGGTATTATGGTTTCAAATCTAACATTGAGGTCTTTAATCAATTTTGAGTTTATTCTTGTGTATGGTGTAAGAATGTTGTCTAATTTCATTTTTTATCTGCATCTGTCCAATTTTTCCCAGACCATTGGTTGAGTAGGTTATTTTAACTCAGTGTATGTTTGTTCTCCTTTGTGAAATATTGACTATAAAGATATGGGGTTGTTTTTGGTCTCTCTATTCTGTTCCACTGATCTCTGTTTTTATCTCAGTCTTATGCTATTTGATTACTATGACCTTGCAGTATTGTTTGATATCAGAGAGTGTGATTTCTCTGAATTTGTCAATTTTTCTCAAGATTGCTAGGGTTATTCAAAGTCATATGTGGTTTCATATAATTTTTTGTAATATTTATTCTAGTACTGTGAAATATGCCATGATATATTGATAGGAATTTTGTTGAGTCTATAGGTTGCTTTGAGGTATGTAGATATTTTAATAATGTTAATTCTTCCCATCCATGAATATGGTATATCCTTCAATTTATTTGTATCTTCTCTAATTTCTCTCCTTAGTGTCATAATTTTTTAGTACAAGTCTTTTATGTATGATTAAATTTATTCCTAGGTATTTTTTTTTTCAGCAATGATGAGTAGAATTGTTTTCTTAGTTTTCCTTTCTGTTAGATTTTTAGTGGTGTATAGAAATGCAACTGATTTCTGGATATTTATTTTGTATCCTGATAGATTACTGAATTTGTTTCTTACTTTAAAAAGTTTTTTGGTGGAATTTTTAGGGTTCTGTATGTATGGTATCATATCATCTGTGAATAATGACAGTTTTACCTCTTCCTTTCCAATTTGGATGCCTTTTATTTCTTCTTGTCTTATTTCTATGACTTCTAGTACTATGTTGAATAAGAGAAGTGAAAGCAGATATCCCTGTCTTGTTCTAATCTTAAGGGAAACATATTTTTTGCCTCTGATTATGATGTTGGCTGTGGGTTTATCATATATGATTTTTATTACATTGAGGTATCTTATTTATTTTCTCACAGAGTTGAGAGTTTTTATCATAAAAGGGTGCTGGCTTTTATCAAAAGGTCTTCCTGCATTATTGACATGATCATGTCATTTTTATCCTTCATTTTTTTAATGTGCTGTATCATGTTTATTGATTGTGAACATTAACCAACCTTGCATTCCCAAAATAAATACCACATGATTATGGTGTTTGATCTTTTAAATATATTGTTGGTTTTGGATTGCTAATATTGAGGATTTTAGAATATTTGTTCATCAGGGATATTGGCCTATAATTTTTTTGTATTGTCTTTATCTGGTTTTGAAATTAGTATAATGTTGAATTTATAAAACATACTTGGGAGTCCTCTCCTCTTTAATTTTTGAAATATTATGAGAAGTTTAGATATTAGTATTTCTGTAAATATTTGGTAAATTTCACCTGCGAAGACATCTGGTCCACGATTTTGTTGATTGGAAGATTTTTGATACTGCTTCAATTTCACAAATTGTCTGTCTATTAAGATTATCTGATTCTTTGTGATTTACTTTTGGAAGATTGTATATATCTAGAAATTTATCCATTTTTTCCAGATTGTCCAATTTGTTGGCATGTAGTTGTTTGTAATATTTTCTTACAATTCTTTGTAACTATTTGGTGTCAGTTGTTACTTCTTTCATTCTTGATTTTATGTATTTAGATCCTCTCCTTTTTTTCTTGATACGTTTTTAAAATTTTTGTCAATCTTATTTATCCTTTCAAAGAACATGCTTTTGATTTTCCTGGGTTTTTTTGTTGTTTTTTTTAGACTCTATTCTGTTTATCCCTGCTCTGATTTTTATTATTTCCTCACTTCTACTTGCTTTGGGCTTTGTTTGATGTTCTCTTTCAAGTTCCTTTTCCTGAAAGTTAAATTGATTATTTAACATTTTTGTTGTTCCTTGACATAGGACTGCAATGCTATGAATTTCCCTCCTAAGACTGCTTTCACTGTGCCTCATAGATTTTGGGTTGTTGTGGTTTCATTTTCATTTGTTTCAAGATATCTTTTGATATCGTTTTATATCTCATTATTAACCCTTTCAGTGTTTACTTTCATGTTATTTAGCCTCCATGTTTTGTATGTTTTCTCTTTTTTGTGTGATTGATTTCTAGTTTTATAACATTATGAACAGAGATGATGCTTGATATGCTTTTAATCTTCTTAATTTACTGAGACTTCTTTTGTGTCATAAAATGTAGTCTATTCTAAAAAATGTTCCATGTGGACTTGAAAAGATATATATTCTGCTGTTTTTGAATGAAATGCTCTGAAGATATCAATTAAGTGCATATTACCTTGTGTGCCATTTAAAATTGCTGTTTTCTTATTGATTTTATGTCTGGAAGATGTATCCATTGAAGTAAATGGATAGAAGTAAAACTCTCTATTATGACTGTATAACTGTCAGTAACTTCCTTTATGTTCATCAAGTTTTGCTTTACGTATTTGAGTCCTCCTATGTTTGATGCATAAACATTAAAAAGGTTTATATCATCTGCTGGATATCTCCCATTAGCTTTATGTAGTGTCTTTCTTTGTCTTTTAATATAACCTTTAACATTCATTTTGTCAGATATAATTATTGCTGCCCAACCTTCTTTTTTTTTTTTTATTTACATGACACACTTTTTCCTTCCCTTTATTTATAGTCTTTGTGTATCTTTTGTTTGGAGAGGCGAGTGTCTTGTAAATGGCATATCTATGAGTCTTATTTTCTTATCCATTTAGATAACTTATGTCTTTTGATTGGAATACTTAATCCATTTATATTTAAACTGATTTTTGACAATTAATGTATTTATTGCCTTTTTATTCTTTCAACTATGTTCTTCTTTCATGTCTTCTTTTTAATACAACCCCTTTACCATTTCTTATAATACTAATTTGTTGTTAACAAATTCCTTTAGCTTTTTCTTGTTTGGGAAACAATTTCTCCTTCAATTTTAAATAATAGTCTCTGTCATTGGTCCTTGCTATTACCACTTTAAATATTTCATGCCAATCCTTTCCAGTTTGAACTGTTTCTGTTGAGAAATCAGCTGAGAGTCAGTAGGAGCGCTGTTGTAGTTAACTGCCTTTTTTCTGTTTGTGACTTTTAAGATTCTCTTTTTGTCTTTAATCACTGCCCTTTTATCCATCATATGTCTTGGTGGAGGCCTTTTTGGGTTCATCTTCTTAGGGACTGTCTGTGCTTCATGTACTTGTATATCTATTTCCTTCACCAGGTTAGGGTATTTTCCACTGTTATATTTTTAAATAGGTTTTCCATTTTTTACTCTCTCTTTTCTCCTTCCAGTACCCCTGTGATGCAAATGTTGATACAACTGAAATTGCCCCAGAAGCTTCTTAAATTTTCCCTGTGTTTCTCTGTTTTGTTTTGTTTGTTTTGTTTTTGTTTGTTTGTTTTTGGATTCTTTTCTGTTCAGATTGGTTGTTTTCTATTTTTTTTCCAAATTACTGATTTGATTTTCTCTTTCATCTACTTTACTGTATATTACCTGAAATGTATTCTTCATTTCAGTTAGTATATTTTGTTTGTTTATTTTTGACTGGTTGTTTCTTATATTTCTTATCCCTTTGTTGAAGTGCTCATTGACATCACTAAATATCCTTATAACCAGTGTTTTGAATTATATATCTGGTAGATTGCTTTTCTCCATTTTGTTATTTTTTTCCTGGAATTTTGAGTTGTTCTTTCATTTGGGACATTTTTTTGTTTCCCAATTTTTTCAGCCTCCTTATATTTGTTTCTGTGTATTAGGTAGAGCTGCTACATCTCCCAGTCTTGGTAGAGTAGCCTTATATAGTAGGTGTCCTGTAGGGTCCAGTGTTACAGTTCAATTTCAGGCACTTGTTTGTGGCTACCCAAGAAGACTAATGCATATACTGTTGTCCATCACATGAAAATCCAAACTCCTTTTATTTTTCCTGTCATGGAATACAGCATATTTACCAAATCAATACCTGCATATCATGTATCTGAGGTTGTGTTAATTTACAGTAGCAAAATGCCACATATAGCAGCCTAACAACTGCAATTGGTGCTACAAAATACCATGTATAGCATATCAGTAACATTTCAATGTATAATAGTCTTTGTTATCTGCCAGGATCCAGCTGGTTACTGTAGGAGTCAGGGTGATAAATTAAATTACATATGATGAGTACCACCCCTCTAGGCCTTAATAGGCAGCATATATTTTTGCCAGTTTCTCAAAAACACAATATGTATTTAATTTATTATTTTGGCCAATGTAGTGAAGAGGTGACATATAGAAGCTTCCATTTGGTCTTTCCCATGATAACGCCTCTAACTCCACAGAAAAAACAAGGATAAGCTAAGGACCCAATGTGAAGGTTCTGATAATTACCAAATTATACACTTGGATACTTAAGAAATAAAAATGGGGTGAGGTTATTTATATAGTAGATCAATTGTGAATCAGACCTAGGCCAGGGCTATATTTGTTATCTGACTTACATCTGCCCATATCCAGTAGAAGACTTACTGTAATGTTTCAGATCTTTGGAAATCAATGTCTCTTCAGACCCAAGTCCAATAGTACTAAAAAATACATTTTTTTTTTTTTTTTGAGTGTAAAATGGAGTGAATGGTAATGGATCCTTTGTGGAAGAAATCATTTTCATATATGTTTGCCTCGGAGTTGCAGGTTTCTTCCTCCTGTTATTCAGCTTCCTCTGTCAGTGAATTTCAGGCCTAAGATTTGGCTAAGTGTGGAAACAGGTTAGAGATTGTGCCTTTTTTAAGTCAGGTTTTCAGTCTCCTGATTACCTACCTGTGGTTTCTACAGGTGGTATAAGCTGAGCATCATGTTTGTTGTCTGTTCATCAACATTTTCTCTAGGAATGCTGTGCTTTTTGCAGGCCATATTATTATTTTAGTTGTTACTGCAACCTTGTTACATATTGCAGTAATCGCCCCCAGCTTCATTCGGTGGTTATATGCCTACCATCTCCACTGCTACAGGAAGTCTAATTCTGTAACATCATCTCTGCCATTCGCCCTGGCCTCTAGAGATTATCCACCAAAACGTTCAAAAATTATTTTACCCTTGTCATAAGCACATTTCCTCAATTGATTTAGTAAATAGATTGTTCTTTAAGCTTTCCTTTGAAACAGTTGGCTGGTGGGTTTTTCAGCCTTACACAAATTCTTTCTGGTATGTCCATCTTCATAAGCTTTTTGATCTCTACCGCATGCCTTGGAACTCTGGCATTTTTACTGCATTTAATGTCAGCACTTGCTCCAGGCTTCCAGAAGAGTCCCACATACTCCTGAGTTCCTTGCCAGGGTATTATTTCTTATATCACAAAAAAAGTGCTTTCATTTTGATTATTCTGCTTTATTTTTATTTATAATAATTATTATTTATTCTGCTTTATATTCTAGCCCTCTTTATTCCATATCATTAGGATTCACTCCCATAAATATTTTTCTGGCTTCTTCCTGTACATGTTGTCTTTTGGCATATATTGTAGTTTGTTTTTTTTTTTTTTTTTTTTTTTTTTTTTTTTTTTTTTTTTTTTTTTTTTTTTTTTTTTTTTTTTTTTTTTTTTTTTTTTTTTTTCCTTTCTTCTTTGGTTGGCCCAGTTCTTCCTGTAGAAGAACACAGATGCAAACTGTCATTATTAGCTGATACTCCTGCCAACAAGTGGAATGAATGCCTTTTTCCTAAGAGTTTGATTAGGATGACATACCACAGCATCTATTACATAGCTAAAACAATTTACAAAATAAAGTAAAGAATGGATCAACACAAATTCAGAATCTTGGTTACCTCTGTGGGGAATAAGGGGAAATATGATTGGGAAGGGCACAATGGGACCCTCAAAGTTATTAATAATGCTTTTTCTCTTAACTTATACAAAAAGACACCATTTGTTTATTATTCCTTCAACTGAAGAAATATATTTTATACATTTTTAACGAAATAAAATTATTCCTGGTACTAAATTTAATAAAATAATCATTTTAGTCATGCAAAGTAATGCATTTCTTACTTTAGAGAAAAATGTAAGAATGGTTTTCGTGAATATGTGAAAATAAAGAGAAATTGTTGTTTTAGAAGATGTGAAATTTTAAATGGTTTCTTTGTATAAGGACTTATGATAAATTTAGTATTGAAAAAATCAGACAAATACTCTGACATAGCTTTCCTTGTAACAGCTGATAGAAAGTCCTTCCTTCCAGTCGTCTCTGAGGCCCAAAACCTTGCAGATACACTTCATGTTCCTTCAACTGGCCAATTCTATGAGTATTGGTGAGCTTAGATTTTCTTACGTGAATTGAAAAAGAAAAATTGCTTTGGAAAAGTATTTAAAATGATAAGACTTTTTTCAAGATTAATGCAATATGGAAAACAGATCAAACACAACAGCTTCAACTAAGTTGAAACAAAAGTTAGAAAAATTTTTGAGCATTAGAGTGAACTAGTGGGAAAGCAGTGGAGAAAGATAAGGAGGAGGCTGTCAGTGTGATTAGGTCCTCTATGTTTACTAACTGTTGTTTATTGAAGTTAGTTTCCTACTGTCTCATAGCAACTAAGAAATAGGGACACAATCATTCTTGTGCATCTCAAAGAAATGGCTCTCAGGTTCTATAGGAAGACTGTACTGAGCTATAAAACTGACAAGAGGTTGAGAAAAGATTTACATTACCAAATGCCATAAAAAACTTTGCATTTGTGATTTTTTTTAAGTAAATGCTCTAAGGAAAGTGTGTTCTACTTAGAGTCAGATAGATACCTACCTAAAATTTGGTCATGCTATTTTCCTCTTTGTCACTACTCTTGTACCCACAATCTCTTTTCAACATAGCAACCTGACTAATCTTTTAACAATATAACTTAGATCACATTATTTCTCTGCTTAAATCCTCTAATGGTGTCCTTTGCATAAACTAAAATGTTTGTCCTCTACATTTTCATTTAGCTGACTCCCTCACTTTTTACTTTTTATTTTAATACAGCAAACATTCCCTCTCTCACCCTATCCCACAGTCCTGCATTTTGAATTACTTTTTCCTTACGATATTTTATCTTTTATCCTAGCACTTAGCACTTTCCAAATATGATATAATTAATCTATACAGTATGTTTGTTATTTACTCTTTGTGCTTGCTCAGCCTCCTCACTGGAATGTAAGCTGCATGAAGGTGGAGGTTTTTGTTTAGTGTTTTAATATATCTTATGTATTGAGGACAGTACCTAGTGCATGATATGCACTAAAAACATATTTGTTGAATGATCCCTGATCCACATTCTAGAGGACAAAAGAAAGCTGACATAATTTCTTTGGAAGAGAGTATCATAATATTACCTGTTATCATTTAAATGTTGAATATATTTCTATGTAAGAAATTAAATTCAAATAGCAACAATTGAGTATGCAAGCAATATTTGTCATTATATCAAAAGTTTATATTTATTGTTATAAAAATGAAAAGACCAGAGTTACAGTTATGTGGAGCTATCCTTAGAATTTACAAACCATACCTGAAGGTAGCTAGCTCCTACCCAATAACCACATGATTAAGTATTTCTGTGGTTTTGCTTGTTTGATTTTGCTTTTCCTTAAATTCTGGTCATCCCACTTTCCCAAAAGGCTATGGTCAATTTGGCAAAAGGAAATATGGTGTTTATTTTCCAGTTAATGCGTAGAAAACTATGTGATACTTTAAAAAATTGTAGAATTGGAGAAGAATTTTCTAACTGCTTAAGTTACTAAGTTGAATGTACTGGTAAATTACATTTAGCTAAGTTAGGCCTAAGCTAATAGGCTTAAGCTAATTTTTCGCACATATTAGATAATTAGAATAAAGAGTTGGTAGACAAAAAGGGAAGTGGGGAGTTCTGTGGAGAGTAACCTCAGAGGGTGATCTAATTATAAATTCCTAACTGGGCATATCAAGGTGGGTAGTCACACCCTAGGCACCCAATATTTTTACTAGAAGTCTTCTTTAACTTAAGCAAGCCCTGTTCATTGTTTCTGTGCATCTAGGTTAACACACTTTGAAACCCCAACTTGCATACCCCTTTTTGTAATACATTACATAATCTTAACTATCCTATAATTGGATCTTAATGTGACCACCCCCAAGAGAGCACATAATCTTAACTATTTTGTAATCCAGTCTTGAAATTTCTTCAGATTCAAGTAATCTTTACATTCCTTCCTTAACATCAAATGCATAAAAAGAAACTGCAAACTGTTATTCTCTGAAGCATTTAATTCAGTCTGTTGAAATTTTGCTTTCAGGTGCATCTATTGCTTGGCTCAAATAAATTTTTATAAAAATTGTCTTCAGGTTTGGTTGGTCTTACATCAACAAACCAAAGAATACTTTTATTGAAGGACCTAAATTTACCTTCTTACTAATTTAGACATTTAAAAATATAACTCAAATCATGAATAATGATTAGGGACTTCATTCTTCCTGAAAATATCAAGATCCTCAGGAGGAACTATAAATATACTTTAATTCTGAAGTACAAACCTTTGCTGTTTTCAGGCCAGATATCTAATAGGGGAATTTTAAGGTTTTAAGATATGTATGCGTACTAATACACACTTATGTGATTCATCATTATTGTTAAATTCATTTCACAAGTGTCCTAAATTGTATTTGTAAAAATATTTTATTTATTTATTTTTAGAAAGAGAAAGGAAGGGAAAAAATGGTAGAGAAATATCAATGTGTGGTTGCCTCTCATGCACCCGCCACTGGGGACCTGGCCTGCAACCCAGGCATGTACCCTGACTGGGAATCCGACCAGCAACCCTTTGGTTCACAGGCCTGTGATCAATCCACTGAGCTACACCAGCCAGGGCCTAAATTGCCTTTTTAACATGGGCCTACAGAGATGAAAAAGGTAATACATTAATCCATTGTAACACTGCAGTCTTTTTCAAATTAATACCACAGTTGATCATTTAAATGACCTTCTTTTTTTAAATGATAGAAGGGCAATGTTTTTTTTTTTTTTAAATCAGGTGACTAAAGATATAAAATATTACTTTTTGCAGGACAAACTTCTTTTAAGTACAAAGTCATAATATTATTATTGCACACAATAATGATAGCTAATAGTATCCCTGTTGCTGGAGGAAATAGGATTCTTCCACAATATCACAGGGAAAGCATTTCAAGTATACATGCATAAGAGGACATGAGGTATAGTGGCAATATTTATTGGAGCGTAAACAAAGGACTACCCCAGGTACAGCATTCTGGATGACTCATCCATGACCAGGTGGCTCAGCTCCATCCTACTGCAGAAGAAGTCCAAACTCTGGGGCCTCACGCCTGCACTTGTTCTCACCAAGTTCAGGAGGAGGGTCAGGATCCAGAGCTACCATGCCATTAGCTTGGCATCCTAGGCTCCTGTAGTCCAGTACAGTCTCTGTTCTTGTTCTAGTGATGTGTTTCAGAATGTGTGTCTGCTAAACAGAGAGATGCACATTACCAAGACCAGCCTTTTTGTTAAGGAAATACAGCCTTTTGTTGTATTTCCATGGGTTTGTTAAGGGGTAAGCTTCATTTCAAACTATCAAATCTCTTTCCTGGCTCTTCCCAGGGCTATACTGGGATGTCCCCCATCTATTCTCTATCCTAGTTTTTTTTTTTTCCCCCTTTATGGTTGCCATTTTTGCTCCTAATGCACATGCACTCATAATAAAAGGAACTTATAGGCTTCAACTGCTCATGCCTCAGCAGAGAAATTTTCCCCTCACTTATCCCTTTTTCCGGGAGGGTGGGGAAGGTGGTTGTTCCCTGGGACTATTAGAAAGCTGGACTTTCCTGCCTGCTCCAAGATTAAAGCTCTTCTGTTTTAGGATGTTCTCTGGGGTGTCTGTGAAACTGTAGCTTCTGGACTTAATCATGCTCAGCCAGTTTTTCTCCCTTCTTTTTTGTTAACATCTAAATAGCTACCTATACTAACTTCCTTACATATAATGCAAACTTAAATATTAACATTTCTGCATTATTTTGAACATGCAAATTGAATTGAAAATCTAGGTGAAATACTTTTTTTAGTTTATGTTATATCTGTCCCAAATGTGGGCATCAACCAAAAATATAACTAAATTTTTTAATAATAGCAACCATAACATCTGACTGGTTCTGAAGATCCTATGAGTGAATTTTTGCTAAGAGGTGAAATCATGTTGAGGTACTGTACTTTTATGAAATTAACAACTTATAATAGTAAAATGATCAGGAGGGCATTTCAGATCCCAAAAGACCTGTGTTTATGGCATGTATATTAAGATTGGCAGAAATAAGAGTTGTCACAAGGGGAGCTCAGCCTGTCTCATCTGTTTTCCTGTAGACATTACATTTCTATCTTCCTTTGGCACTTCAAAATGTTCTCAGTGTTCAATGGCTTAATTTAATGAATGCAATGCTGGAAACGGAATATATTGAAAAATTATAAGGGAACTCTACTTGCCTTTTCCAATATGATTAATATTTTATTTTTAAGAAAAGCAAATTAAAGAACTATCCCCAACCTAAGGTCAAGAGTGCCTTTTTAAAGAAACTATCTTATTCTATTCTCTTCAATGCACTGTCTTTTTCAGAATATTAATGGGGGAAGCAGTGACAAGAATGACTTAGACATACATGTCAGGAGAAGGGGTCAGCTCTTGGCAGCAGGATGTTAATTCACATCCATTAATGAAATTTATCCTCCTTACTGTCTCTCTCTCTCTCTCTCTCTCTCTCTCTCTCTCTCTCTCTCTCTCTCTCATGCACATGCACTCTCTCTCCCACTTTAAAAAAAGTATTTATTTATTTATTTATTTATTTTTTATTTTTTATTTTTTTTGAGAGAGAGAGAAAGCATGAGAGTAGGAAAGAGAACATTATGGACTTTTCCCAGGAGCTGAGAAGGGCCATAGGGTCAGGCCAAGGTAAGAGACTGACAATCTTCAGGTGATAAAGGATACTCAAAGGCTAGGTAGACCTACAACATGAATAACTATGGACCCAGAACCATGCCATAAGGCTCAATGGCTTGTGATTTGCAAGTTGATAAGACAAGAAGATTAATAATGCTGCATGATAATGGCTGTTCCCTCTCAGCTGGGGAGATGGTAATGATCAGATATTGCTGTAGGAGCAGTTCAGCATGCTGAAGAGGGGAGGGTGCAAATTCGCTCATTTCAATTGGCCCTGAGGATACAGAAATTTTGAAAAATGGGAATGCAGTTACAATTTTAATTAGATATAAAGTTTTTAATAATTTTGCTGAAATGAGTACTTCAAAGAACATATTTTGCAGCATTCAGGCCCATAACTCCTGAGTGACACTTTCGGTTAATTTGCAAGTTTTCAGATCAAACTTTGCCCCTGGCTCATGCTGAGGGTAAAGTAAAATGTCAATTTCTTTGCCAGTGATCTCAAGTATCTTATTTAGGCAGGTGTGCTGAATTCTCTTATTCTGTAGACGTTAGCTGAACAAAACTACTCATTAAAATATATGCTTAAGAAAAAAAATTAGCAGCATAAATAAAATCAGTAGTAATAAAGAGAACCAATCAGCAAGAAAAATGTACAGCAATATACAACATAAAATTTTAAAGAAGAATAAGGGTAATATTGTATATAAAAGGTGATTAAATATTAGCACATGATTATGCTGTCATTGCGTATTGTTATCAAAGAATGTTTAATTTATACCCTGTTTAAAATTAGTGGTAGCTGTGTAAAAAGATAATTTTTTCTTTTCCTGATCTTATTTTTCTTTTTCCTGCTGAATCCTCATATAGATTTGTGATTCAGAATTTGTGGTTCTGAATTAATTACATTAGATGTCTGAAGTATGTTAGTTCTTTCTCAGTCTACAAGGTAGTAATAAAAGGGAATGATGTTGTCAGTCAATTTAAAGGCATCATTCATTTTCTGCCATATCCGTTTTACTTCCCACTACTTTCCCTCATTTGGGGAAACAGCCTGTCAAAAGATGCCTTTAACAAGAACCTCCTTGAAAAGCACTTTAAAACAAAAAGTGAATTTAAAAAAAGCAAATAAGGCAAATTGTTTGAAATAAATTGCATGTCATTTTATATTAAGTTGATTACTGAGTTTTCTGATGCCTCGGCTTATGATCCACTTACACATTATAAAAATCTGTGTGTGTATGTTTCAGCTCTGTTGCACTGGAATGTTTTGTAAGATTTTTTTTCAACATTAAAACCTGATATCTATGAACTCTGTTCAAGGTTAGATTAAGGAGACTTGGAACTCTGAAATCATGGAGGTTGACTGACTAACTCTGCCAGAGCATTTATAATCAGAAGTTTGATGATTTTTTACCATTGAATATGATACTTTCAAAATCAACCTGAAATCAATATGGGAGCTTTATTTTCCACGTGATTTAATTCAAGCCTTGGCTCACAGTGAAAAAATATGGAAACACTGCCCAAGTGTAAAGGATCAAAAAGAAAATAAAGCAACAAAAAATGCAAGAATCACTGTTTTCTTCCATGTTCAATCAATACAGTACATTGTTATTCTGTCTTTTTATAGAAATTTGACTTTCTCAGAAAAAGCATCTCAACACAGCAGTACAGTTCTGCCAACTCCTTCACATTGGTTTTTTTTCTGGTATTAGATATCATACTATTTGAAGCAACTCAGCAACTTCTCAGACTTGTCCATAGGGATTCCAGTTTTTGGAGATTGTCTACACTGTTGTGCAATAGGACAGTCTGCAAACTACAGTTTAGTAAATTGTCCAAATCCTGCTACTCTAGTAGATCGGTGATCTTCAGATGGTTTTAGTCAACTTCAATGAGGTAGACAAAGATTGTTGAACATCAGTCAAATAGCTGTTGCTATTCTTTTGAAAACAGCAAATGCAATGAGAACAAATGACATGTGAATATTCATTTGGTAAAAAGATACAATTTGTTATTGAAGACAAAACAGAAATGTCTTTATTTGAATTCCAGTGGACTTAAAAATATAGCCAACTCCAGTAGTAGTATCAGAAAAACACATTTAAAGGATAAAATGCAGACTAACCAGGAAGTAGGAAATAGCACAAATATTTTACAGTCACCTTTGGTTCTGGGCATTCAGGAGTCTTTCAGAGGAAAACTATCATAATATTGGAACAGAATTGTTCAAATGGCATTATAACTTAGCGGTGCTGATTAGTTCTCAATAGACAAAATTTTCAGACTATGGCAACAAAGTTGTTTTTTTTTTTTTTTAATTCCAGTCACAAATATCCTGAAATTTATCAGAAAGAATAAATTAGAAAATTTATATTTGAATGTCTGCTTGACAAAGCTGTTAATACATTTTACCCTATATTCCTTCATTTCTGACCAAATCTACATCTGAGCTAGGAAAAGTGGTGGAGCATAGGCTTCTGGAGATAATCTTATAAAATTAGGAATCAACAGGTTAAAATTATGATTTTTCTAACTCCTACTTTATTAGATTTCTTTATGATTAAGATGGAGACTGAGATTTTTTTGTTGCAGTTACTGTAAGATAACTTGTGTTTCCTTTGAACTGTGTTCGAATATATGTATTTTTGAGGTAAGTTTTTAAAGGATGTGAGCTTACCTTGAGGACAATCAATAAAATAAAAGGGTACAATTTCAGAGTAAGTTGCATCCTGGTGAATTTGAGCTGTTTTGCATTAAGATTCAGGTCTCTGTTTATTAGACTAACAGTTAACCATGCTGCCTTTCTTAGATTCTTGCCCATTTTGTCAAAAGGTAAAATTCAAATAAGGAAGCCAGTGTTCATGAATTGTGTTCAAATGAAACCAAATGCAGACCTAGAATATGATTTTAAAAGGTCTTTTGTGAAAATACATAGTCACAGGAAAAATTAATCCTGTCATGCCATGTGTTTTATTGGGTGAAATTCTGTAAGGTGAGTTTCATAAAACAAATTTCCAGCTTGTTTGTTCAGCTGGTTTCCCTATCACATTTAACATTTCTCATTGCACTAGCACTTATTTTAACTTTATTTTTGGTTCAAATACTAAGACAATACACTATATTTTCCATCTATATAGGCATTACTAAAGTTGTATAAGGAAAATTGAATTAAGATTAATTTCTTTTATCAGTTATTCATTTTTATTGTTAATGCATCCTTTAAAAATGTGTTCATTAATAAGCTACATATAGCTTATAAACTTAGAGCCTAGAAATAACTATCAAGTTATACAGAGGGAACAAATATAAAAAAGATAAATGAAGTATTTACTATCCATCCTTTAAGGTCCAACTTCATTTCAGATTTAGTAAGGCTTTTAAAAATTAGTCTAAAATGATTTATAGACATGAACAATAATTACTAGCTGTGGTGGTTTAGATACTGGGCTTCCAAAATGTCCAAGTCCTAATCTCCAAAAGCCATAAATATGTTACCTTATAAGGTGAAAAGGACGTTGCAGATATGATAAAATTAAGAACTTGTAAATGGTGAGACTGTCCTGCATTATTCAGGTGGGCTTAATATAATCACATGGCACTTTAAAAATGGAAGACAAAAGCAGAGGAGTAGAATAGGGAACTGCTACATGAGAAAGATTAAAATTGCCATTGCTGGCTTGGAATATGGGAGGAAAGAGGTCATGAACAAGTAAAATGCTGGCAGTTAAAAAAGTAAGGAAACACTCTCCCCTAGAATATCAAAAAAAGGAATACAAGTCTGACAGAACCTTAATTTTAGCCCATTGAGATACATTTCAGATGTCTGACCTAAAAGTTGTAAAATAACAAATGTGTTTTAAGTCACTAAATTTGTGGTAATTTGTTATAGCAGGAAAAAGAAAAACTAATACAATATCTTACATATATGTAAAGCATTGGTTTATTCAAAGTTCCTGAAGCAGAAATTATGGAGTTTATAGAGATGTTGATATAGTGGCTATAAATTAAATAGTGAAGATTCAAGTAAGCAAATATATAACATATAAGTTAATTTAATTTCTAATTAAAAGCCCAATTTCTACCTTATATGAGATGTTTAATCTAGTCACTTATAGATATAGTAAGTTATATTTTATTCATTCTATAAATTCAGGGGATAAAACTGTTGATAAGACAGCCAGAGCTTCTGACTTTTTAAAGCTGATATTCTTCCTGGGATTTGGGGGGTCCAGAAGAATTCACCTCAAGATGTGCCTTTGGGCTATACAGATTATTTTGAGCTAGTGTTACCAAACCAAAGTAGAGTTTGGCTGTCCATCACCATCAAAAGGCAAATTCTAGAGTCTGAAGCTGGTGGGAAAAAAAGGGGTTTTGATTCAAATGTTCCCTGATCTGGGAGGGTGTGTGACTCACCATCTCCAGGCTCATCAGACTCATCTCTTCCACAAAACACAGGCAAAACCAGTCACCACAGCAAAAACAAAAATAAAGGCAGTGCCCAGAATTCCTGTTGCATTTTCAAGTTTTGAGTACTATCCTTTGCAGCCTGAAGTGGCTAAGTGGGCTGCTGTCTGGCTTCAGGCTCCTCCCTGGAGTCTGTTTGTGGTTATAGTACAACCATTGGCCATGTGGCTTCTAGCAACAAGTCCAGTGCTTCTGGAGCATGTGAAAACACCAGTGAATGCTCCACTAGGTTAGCAAAAGCCTCCCTCCTGCAGGCCATGGAGTCATGTGGCCCATGGAAAGCACAAGCCATTACATCATCTAAGTGCCTGTCACAAGAAGCAGTCTTGAGACCAAGTGCTTCCTTCATTTCCTTTGGTTTCTTTTAGTTTTGGATGTGGGACCAGCCACATGCTTTCCCAGAATGTCTAATTAATTTCCTTAGCTTTTACGCACTCCAGGAGTGTCCTTCCCCCATGAATCCTATTTTTTCCCCAGGCTAGACTGACAGACTTCTTCAATCCAACACTTCCCCCTGGCACCATTCTAACCTCTGTGGTGCATGTTCCTACCTTCCTCTGGTCCTACCCCCAATCAGGTACTAAAGGAGGCTAGAAGGATGTTTTTCCTTACCCAGTTATTTTGCTAGCCTTGTGATTGTTCAGTACAATACTTTGTCCTGCTGCCATCTTACCCATGGACAGAGGATCTGCTGCCAGAAACAGGACATTCTGTGCCCAGAGAGCAGGAGGTCACAACACTTGCATGAGCTGTGGCCCTCCCTGCTGCCTCAGGCAGCTCTCTTTTTCCTCCTGTGGCCCCTCCTCTTCCCTGTGCTCCATCTCCTCTCAGCTCCCAGTGGTCTGGCCAGACTATGGGTGTTACTAGCTCAAGAGAAACTTCTGCCTCCACCCTTAACTACCTAGAAAGATTTGAATTAGAGACTTTGCTCTTAAGAGATTATTAGTCATCACCTTTTCAAACCACCTACCTGGCAGAGATAATTTTATTTACTAAACATTTGCTCTTCTTATCATCATGCCATGATCCTTTGAAGCCCCAAAGGTGCATTACCTCATCCTTAGCTCAGAATGTCTTATATACCTTAATCTTTCTTTCCATCTCAGAACCTGTCTTTCATGTGGGGTCTCTGACTCATATAGGTAGGGTTCCAATACATAAGTATGTATTAAATTTGGTTATTGATTCTTGCTAATCATCTCATGTCTATTTTATTATTAGACCAGTCAGAAGAACCTTGAGAGGAGAGAAAAGTTTGTTTCTCCCCCAAAAGATACAGAAAATAAACATGTAAACAAATAAATTAATAATAAAAACATTGTGCTAAATATGAGGGGAAAAATAAAGTCCAGGAGAAAGAGAATAATGGAAGTTTCTAATTTTAGATAGATATAGTACAATTCAAAAATATATTTGGTCTTTGTCTCCAGTTCTTGGCACAAAGATTTTTAAAAAAATCTTGGGATTTCCTGAGCAATAGGAATGTGTTGTTTCCCCCCCTTCTATGACTACGATTTAGTCACACTTGATTTCATGCTAATAAGATGACCTAGGGTGGGGCCTCTAGGTAGCCTCAGGATCCCGTTAGTCAGTTGCAAGCAAGAAAGGTCAAGTGATTAGAGTTGGAATTTTCTGACACACCCACCAAATTTCAGGAAAGACTTAAAATTCCATATTGTTTTACACAGTGGCTGTATCAGTCTGCATTCTCACCAGCAGTGCACTAGAGCTCCCTTTTCTCCACATCTTTACCAGTACTTATTGTTTGATGATTTGTTTTTGATAGCTCTTCTGACCTGTATGAAGCAGTACCTCATTGTGGTTTTAATTTGCATCTGTCCGGTGGATAGTGATGCTGAGCATCCCTTCATATGCCCCTGCTCACTCTGTATGTCCTCCTTGGAGAAGTGCCTGTTCAGATCCTCTGCTCATTTTTTTAATTGGGTTGTTTGTCTTCCTGGAGTTGAGCCATGTGAATTCTTTACATATTTTGGAGACGAAACCCTTGTATGAGGTATCATTTGCAAATATGTTTTCCCATATGGTTGGTTCCCTTTTTATTTTGCTGATGTTTTCTTTAGCCTAGCAGAAAGTTTTTATTTTGATGAAATCCCATCTGTTTATTCTTTCCTTTATGTCCCTTGCTCTAGGGGACATATCAGTGAAAATATTGTAGCTACTGTAGAAAACAGTTTGGAATTTCCTCAGAAAAGTAAAAATGGAACTGCCCTTTGACCCAGCAATTCCACTGCTGGGATTGTACCCTAATAATCCTAAAACATCAATTCAAAAGAAACTGCACCCCAGTCATTGATCACACCAGCACAATTTACAATAGCCATGTGCTGGTAGCAACCTAAGTGCCTATCAGTAAATGAGTGGATAAAAAAACTGGTATATTTACACAATGGAATGCTATGCAGCAGAAAGAAAGAAGGAGTTCCTACAGTTGGCAACAGCATGGATAGATCTTGAGAGCCTTATGCTAAGTGAAGGAAGCCAAAAGGTAAAAGACAAATACCATATGATCTCACCTACAAGTGGAACCTAATCAACAAAATGAACACGTAAGCAAAATATAACCAGAGACATTGAAATAAAGAACAAACTGACAGGAACCAGAGGGAGGGGGAAGGAATAACAGGGAGGAAAGGGGGAGAGTCCTCAAGAAATATGTATAAAGGGCACATGGACAAAGCCAAATGGTGGTAGGATCAAGGGTGGGAAGTTGGGGGAAATGGAGACAACTGTACTTGAACAACAATAAAAAAGAAGAAAAATAATTTTTAAGGAGAGAACTGGATATTGAGCTATATAAAAATTCTTGAACAAAGTTTTTAAAGCATCCATGTAGGTGAAAATATGCACATGTGAATTTTGATCCCTCCCTATTTTGCATCTTATCCAATACTCCTTGGATAAGGATACTCTGGTTTGCTAATCCAAACCAGAGTTTGTTTACCTCACTCTTCAAAAGGGCAAGACTCAGCATGTGAGCAAAGTAAGGAAACTTTTATTTATTGAGAAGGTACTAACTTAGAAGATGAAGGACTTTATAGTGCCTCAAATCCATGTTTCTTGCTAGATTAGGTTAAGGGTTTTTAATGAGTTAAGTTTAATATGTATGCAGAAGTGCTGGTGAGGAAAGTTTTAATTAAAGAATCTTGGCACTTGGCCATTTTTCGTAGAGGGGATTCCAGTGTTTATATTTATGTCCAAGTCCTTTGGCTTCATGAGTGTTAAAGGGTGAGATGGAGATTTTGGTTCTGGGTGTAGCTGGAGGTAAATTTCTCTGCTTTGTGCATGTTTCAGCTGTATGACTTGGGAGTTTTGGTCTCTTGTCTCTGAAAAGCAACTCAGTATCTTATTAAACAGGATAAAACCATTTTGAACTAGTTCTGAATTTACAGGGGACAGGGAAGCATACCCCAACTTTATGGAGATAGAAGCTCCTATGCTTTGAATCCTCCTGGACTCTTCCTATGTACCTCTTCATCTGGGTATTCATTTGTATCCTTATAATAAACCAGTAAACACAAGTGAAATGTTGGTCTGTGAACTATTTTAGCAAATGATCAAATCTGAGAAAGGGTTGTGGAACTCTCTAATTTATAACCAATCAATTAGAAGTACAGTGTAGCCTCTCAATAAGATAGTCAAAGGAGGTGACTCCAAGGAGGTGACATCTGAGAAAAAAAATTCTGGGAAGAACATTTCAAGGTCATAGAAGATTAAGTGTAAAAAATCTCAATACTAAAGAGTATTGGATAAGATGTAAAATAGGGAGGGATCAAAATTTGTAAGTACTTATAAATCATAAGATTTTTATATTTAAATGTGATATAAAACCATTGGAAGATTTTTTAAAGTTAACCATTCCATAAACAGTATAATTTTTATATTTTAAAGATTGTATTTATTTTTAGAGGGAAGGTAAGGGGAGGAGAAAGAGAGGGAAAGAAACAACAATGTGTGGTTGCCTCTCATGCACCTCCCTACTGGGGACCTGGCCCCCCAACCCAGGCATGTGCACTAATGGGGAATTGAACTAGCAACCGTCTGGTTCACAGACCAGCACTCAATCTACTGAGACATGTGAACCAGGGCTAGAAGATTTTTAAAAGAAAAGTGAAACAATCTCTATAATTTTAAAAGATTATCAGGTTGTTTTGTGGAGAACAGATCTAGTTGGGCAAGAATGAAAGCAGGGAAAACAATTAAGAAGCTAGTGTGATAATAATCCAAGAGGTGGTTGGAAGGATTTATATTTTGGATACATTTCCTTATTAAAATTGATATAGGTGGTCAGTAAATAAATTAAGGGTCACAAGTGGGTATAAAGACTAAAGAATTAGAAAGTTGTGATGTTATTTACAGATTTAAGGGAGACTGGGGAAACAGCAGGGTTAGGGCCCTGCTGAGTCAGGGCCAGTTTCAATGGTATGATGCCAGTGCAGCTGCATAGTTCACTATGCCCAGAAGGGCTTCACTGGGTTTTAATGTTCTATGCTGGACGACTTGAAATTTTAATAATTTTATACTTGATTTTGTGTTTTGCAAGTGAAATCAGTAAGACATTAGAACCTCAAATCATACCTGGCTATACCTCCTGTTGAAGCCCTGGTTACCTCAAGTGGGTTCTTAGCAGATAACCCTAGTCCTCCACAGCTTTCCCCTTCCCACCCAACCAGTGATCTCAGAGGCCTTCTACCACAATGCCGATGCCCATACCAAGTTTTCCCCAGGCCATTTCACAACCAAGGAAGAGGAGAGACTTGGCTTGACTATTCATCCCAAGCTCAGACACTACCTGTAAATTTTGCTGTGGCCATCTTCTGGCCCTGTGGTGGTCTATGCTTGCCCATGATTATTTTCTCATGTTTGAACAACCACAGCATTAAATAACAAATTATAGATAATGCCATGACCAATTGAGAACATCAAAGAAAGAAAAAAAATTAAGATTTTATTTATTTTTTTAGAGAGAGGGGAAGGGAGAAAGAGAGAGAGAGACATCATTGTGTTGTTCCCTCTTGTGTGCCCCCAAATGGGGACCTGGCCCACAATCCAGTCATGTGCCCTGACCAGGAATATAACTGGCAACCTTTTGGTTCACTGGCTAGTGCTCAACATACTGAGTCACATAAGCCAGGGCAAAATCTTTATGCTTTAGTACCTAATAGCACTTTTTATTACTTTTTTTAACTTGGGCATACAAATTTTGCAGCTGATTCTTATGGGAGATGAAAAATATTCCTGTCTGTAGATCAGGGGAAAGTCCATAATATAGTCATGAAGGAGGGAGTCATCAGTATGTTGATATGTTTTAAGCCTTTCAGATTTGCTTTGCTTATCCATCTGCCCATTGGAGACAGACATGCTAAATTGCCTAGGCATTAGTCTGTGTGAGAAAGAACTCTATTTTTTTTTTTTTTGCCTTGATCTGTGTCAGTTCTGTTTTAATATATCATGAAGTGTTGTATCTCATGTCAACTGATATTTTAAATGAGACTCATTTCCATTCCAAAACTTACCAGGGTTGACAGATTTTTCACCATATGCATTTGCTATCAGAATCTGTCCAGTATGAATTCACTCATGTATCCAAAGTCATGAAGGTCAAACAAATCACTCCTTGGGTTCTCCTTGTCCTAATCGGTCTCTTTAGAATTCGCTGGCTCTCATTTGGCTTTTAATGGCCCTCCCAGAAAATTTGGCTGAGCTTCCAAGTCTATATGAGTCTGTAGAAGACAGAGCCAAAAGCAGGGAATTCTTCTGACCTAAGATCACTCATTATTAGTCTCACCCAACTCTAGTAGAAGGAATTTTAGCCAGAGATCCTGGTAGTGAATGTCAGTTGCTGATCTAGTCTATTCTGTGCTCTCCAATATAAAGAAGGGTTTCCTTCTTGTTATATTTCCAAGGATAGGCTGGAAAATTAAACGCAGCACCCACCAACTCACAAATTCACACTGTCAGATCTACTCTCTTAATCCATCTCTGAGCTTCTATATATTTTTTGTAGTTTATGGTATGAATAAAAAAAAAAAAAAACACCTTTCTTGCAGATATCATACCCAATAAACTGTTTCTGTCTTGTAGCTGGTGAATGTTTTAAGAACTCCAAAATAAGAATTTGCCATTTTTTCTTTGCTTTCCACCCACCCCACACCTTGCATTTTTGTCTGACAAGTCTCTCCAGGAAGTTCAAATGGGAATGGTCATTGAAGAAGAAGAAAAAATTGACTGGCAACCATATCAAATTTGTATTCAAATACTCTTCTTAAAAATAGTGCTACTGCAGACTGAATATTTGTGTCCCTCAAAGTTCATATATTGAAATATAATCCCCATGTGATAGTGAGTCTTTTGAGAAGTGATTAGGTCAAGAGTACTTTTATGAATATCAATACCCTTATAAAAGAGACTCCAGAGAACAACTTTACCTTTACTTCTTCCATTGTATGAAGACACAGTGAGAAAATTACTATATATGAAACAGGAATGAAACCTCATCAGACACAGAATTTGCCAACTGTTTCAATCTTGAACGCATCAGCCTTAAGAACTGTGAGATGCTAAGTGAAATAAGCCCAGGTGGTGAAAGACAAATAACATAATGATCTCACCTATAAGTGGAACCTAATCAACAAAACAAACAAACAAGCAAAATATAACTAGAGACTTTGAAATTAAGAACAAATTGACAGTAACCATAGGGGAGATGGGAGGGGATAATGGTGGGGAGAGGGAAGGATTTTCAGGAACAATTATAAAGGACACATGGACAAAACCAAGGTGGGGTGGAATCGGGGGAGGGACATGGGGATGGTTGGGGTGGGAAGGGAGTAATGGGGAGAAAAGGCAGACAACTGTACTTGAACCACAATTTTTTTAAAAACCTGTAGAAAAAAGAACAGTGAAAAATAAATATTTGCTGTTTAAGCCACCCAATCTCTGGTATTTTTTTTATAATAGCCTGGGTTGATTAAGACAGGAATCTTTCTATTATTGAGTATTTGTTGAAACACATTTTATGAATTTATTTCAAAAATATTATGTCAATATTCTGAATCATTATATATCTGGCTCTACTCTACAGGGCTTGGGTGATGAAGAAAAATGTCTCTACTACTTGAATTTCAGAGCACCTCTTCAAAACCCATATATCCAGGGAGCTAGGTATCCCAACACAGTTCCAAATTCCGTTGAGGGATGGGACCAAATGTATTCACTAAAATAAAAAGATCTTGGTGAGAATGCTTAGTTTTACTCAGCATTTTCAAACCCTTAAGACTCTAAGATCCCATATGACAGAATAACAGTGAGCTCTCAGATAAACAGCCCTACTCCATGGAGGTTTTCTGTCAAAGGCTCTGCTCTGAGCTTTCTCTCACACTCTCACCTCCTTTGATGAACATCCCCTAGTGCCCAAATTTAGTGCTGACCACATTCTAGATTCTTCTTTCTGATTATTCTTGCTTATTTTTAAGCACCTTTATCTTACTAAGCAGGCAAAGCAAGCCCTTTATTATCTGGCCCAGACCTACCACTCCCCATCAATTAATTGGGAAAACTATACATAAAGTTTTATATTTATAAATCTGCATGGAAGTTCTCTGCTCATATCATGCTGTGCCAGTACTTTTTGATTATGTGTACTCTGCCCCTATGTCTGGCACAAACTTCTCAACTTTCTTTGGTAGGCTGACTCCTATGTCTGAGTGCAAGTATCATGTCCCTCCTGAATACCACTGTGTTATATTGCATGTAAAATTGTACATATTCCAGTTTTTCTACCTGTGCTGTTTCTCCTCGAGGGCATTTAGATGCCTTACAAACTGATCATCCTGGTAACTCTAGTACCATCTGGCACCATATATAGTTATTACAATATTATTGACTACATTCTCTATGCTGTAATTTATACCCAAGTGACTATTTTTATAACAGGAAATTTGTAAATATCCAATCCTTTCACCTTTTTCACCCATTCTCCCAACCCCTATTAATTATGACCTCCAATTGGTTCTCTGTATCCATGAGTTTATTTCTGTTTCATTCTGTTTTTTCACTTTTTTATTATTGTTCAAGTACAGTTGTCCCCATTTTCATCCTCCCACACCCCCTACTCCACCCATCCCCACCTCCTAACCTCAAACCTACCCTCTTTGGCCTTGCCCATGTGTCCTTTATACATGTTCCTTTATGGACCTTCCCCGATGTCCCCCCATTATCCCTCTCCCTCCTCCTCTCTGGTCACTGTCAGTTTGTTCTTTATTTCAGTGTCTGTGGTTGTATTTTGCTTGCTTGTTTGCTTTCTTGATTAGGTTCCACTTGTAGGGGAGATCATGATATTTGCCTTTCACCATTCTGTTTTGTTTATTTCATTTTTTAAATTCCATACACAAGTTAAATAAGTTGGAATTTACCTTTCTCTGTCTCACTTATTTCACTTACAATAATACTCTCTAGGTCCATTCATGTTGTCACAAATGACAGATTTCATTCTTGTTTATGGCCAAATAATATTCCATTATATGTATGCACCAGTTCATTATCTATTCATTTCTAATTGGATATTTAGATTACTTCCATATCTTGACTATTGTAAATAATTCTGTAATGCACATAGAAGTACATACTCATATATCTATTAGAATTAGTGTTTGGGAGGTTTTTTTTTTTTTTTTGCTTTTTGTTTTTTGTTTTTGATAACCACCCAGAAGTGGAATACTGGGTCATATGGTATTTTGTTTTTAATTGTTTCAGAAATCTCTACATCATTTTCTACAGTGACTGCACCAATTTACAATCCCGCCAACAGTGCATGAGGGTTCCCTTTCTTTTCTCCACATTTTTGCCAACACTTGTTGTTTATTTATTGATGATTGCCATTCTGACAAATCGGAAGTAATATTTCATGGTAGTTTTGATTTGTGTTTCCTTGATGATTAATGATGTTGGGTATCTTTTTATGTTTCTGCTGGCCATCTGTATATCCTCTTTGGAGAAATGTGTATTTCCCTTGGCCCATTTTTAATCAGATTTTTTGTTTTTTGATATTTAGATGTATGAATTCTTTATATATTTTGGATATTAACCCCTTATAGAATATATTATCTGCAAGTATATTCTCCCACTCCATAGGGTTTTTTTTTTTTCATGGTTTCTTTTGTTGTACCAAGGCTTTTTACTTTGATGTAGTCCCATTCGTGTATTTTTGCTTTTCTTGTCATTACTCTAGGATACGTATCCAAAAAGAGAATCTCGAAGACCAATCTCAAAGAGTTTATTGTTTTCTTCTAGGGGTTTTAAGGTTTCACATCATACATTTACATGTCTAATCCACTTTGAGTTTATTTCATATGTGATGTAAGAAATGATACAGTTTCACTTTTTTGCATGTATCTTCCCAGTTTTCCCAACATCATTTATTGAAGAGACTGTTTTTTCTCTGTTGTATATTCTTTACTTCTTTGTCATGAATCACATGGCTTTATAGGCATGGATTTATATCTGGGCTATTTATTTTGTTCCATTGATCTATGTGTCTGGGCTTATGCTAGGAGCATGCTGCTGTGAGTACTATAGCTTTGTGTAGTACAGTTTGATACTTCGTAGTGTGATAACTTCAGCTTTGTTCTTCTGTCTCAAGATTGTTTGGTTATTCAGAGTCTTCTGTGGTTCTATATAAATTTTAGAATTATATGTTCTAGTTCTGTGAAAATTTCCATTGGTATTTTTATAAGGATTGCACTGAACCTGTAATGGCTATGGGTAACATGTACATTTTAATGATGTTAACTCTTATCCATGATCATGGTATATCTTTTTATTTATGCCTTCTTCAATTTCTTGCTTCAGTGTTTTATATATTGGTTAAGTTTATTCATAAGTATTTGTTGATACAAATGCAAATTAGATTTTCTCATTTTTCTTTGTGAGAATTTGTTATTGGTATATAAAACTGCAATGGATTTCTAGTTATTAATTTTTATCTTACTACTTTACTGAATTCATTTATCAGTTCTAATAGTTTTGGGGTGGAATTTTTATGATCTTCTATAAACAGTATCATTCCATCTGCAAACAGTGACAATTTTATTTTATTTCTTTCCTTCCAACATAGGTACCTTTTATTTATTTTTCTTCTTTCCTGTGGCTAGAACTTCCAATAGTAAGTTGAATATAAGTGGTGAAATTGAACACCCTTACCCTTTTTATGATCTTAAAGAAGTTTTGAGTTTTTCCCCAAGTGTGGTATTAGCTTTCAGTTTGTCATATAAAATCTGTGCAGAAAAAGTCCAACTATTGTTAATATAATGAGAACAGTTTGCATGACATTGATGTAACCTGGCAGCCAAGGAGAGTAGGCTTGAAGGTACCTGTGTGAACAATGACAACCTCACTCTACTAGTCAGTTGGGGTGGTAGACACCATTGAGTAAGCATGTGTACTATGTGGCTGTCCCATTCAAAATGACTGAGCAAGTAGAGCAATGAATCTGCATCAAATTTTGCATTCAGCTTAAACATTCCTCCAAGGAAACTATTCAGATGATTCAGAAGGGTGCAGCAATATGCTTGCTTATGCATAACATCTCATGCAGAGATTTTTTGCAAAACGTTGAATCACCCAGTTGACTCAGCCCCCCTTACAGCCCAGATTTGGATCCCTGTGACTTCTGGCTTTTCTCAAAACTAAAATCACCATTGAAAGGGAAGAGATTTCAGATCATTGATGAAAATCAGAAAAATACAATGGGGCAACTGATGGCAATTGGAAGAATTGTGTAAAGTCCCAAAGTGCCTAATTTGAAGGGGACTAAGGCATCTTGCCCTATGTACAATGTTTTTTGTATCTTGTATCTTCTTCAAGAAATGTCTTATTTTTCATGTTACATGGCTGGATGTGTTAAGGTATGTTCCCTTTATTCTCACTTTGCTGAGAGTTTTTATTATAAATGAATGTAGCATTCTGTCAAATTCTTTTTCTACATCTATTGATATGATCATATCATTTTTATCCTCCATTTTGTTTATATGGTATATGTGTATAATATTAATTTATTTATAGATTTAGAACTACATTGCATAACAGGAATAAATGGCACTTAATAATTGTTTGTGATGTTTTAATGTACTGTTGAATTCAGTTTGCTAATGTATTATCAAAAATTTTGCATCAATATCTATCAAAGATATTGGCCTAAAATTTTATTTTTTTTGTAGTGCCTTTAATGGTTTTGAGATCAGGGTAATGCTGGCCTCATTAATGAGTTTGGGAGCCTTCCCTTCTATTCAATTTTTTGGAATACTTTGGGAGGATAAGTTTTAAATCTTCTTTGAATATTGATACTTTTCATTTGTAAAGCCATCTGGCCCAGCACTTTTGTGTGTAGAGAGTTTTGATTACTGACTTGAATTTATAAATAGATGTCAGTCTGAGCAAATTTTCTATTTCTTCCTAATTCAATCTTAGATTGTACATTTCTAGGAATTTATCCATCTTTTCAAGGTTTTCCAATTTATTGGTTTATAATTTACATGTTCGTAGTATTTTCTTAAAATCCTTTGCATTTCTGTGGTGTCAACTGTCATTCATTTCTAATTTTATTTATTTGGGCCCTTTCTCTTTTTCTCCTGATGAGTCTGGTTAAAAGTTTATTGAATTGTTTGTCTTTTCTAAATACATTTCTTGGTTCTATTGATCTTTTCTATTTTATTTCACTCCCTATTTTATTTTATATCCACTCTGATCTTTATTATTTCATCCTTCTACTCAGGTAGGGTTTGTTTTCTTTTGTTTTTTCTCTAGTTATTTTAGGTGTAAGGTATAGCATTTATTTGAAACTGTTCTTGTTTCTTGATGTAGGCCTGTACTGATATAAATTTCCCTCTTAGAACTACATTGGTTGCATCCCATCGATTTTTGGCTTGTTGTCTTTTCATTTTAACTAGTATTAAGTTAATTTCTGATTTCCTATTTTATTTTGTTTTCCACCCATTTATTGTTTAGTAGCATGTTATTTTACCTCAATGTGTTTGTGTTTTCCAGTATTATTCTTGTTATTGATTTTTAGTTTCATACTATTGTGATAAAAAAGAATGCTTGATATGTGTAATATTTTTAAAATTTATTGAGGCCTGTTTTGTGGCTTAATATGTGGTCTGTCCTCAAAAATGTCTCATGTGCACTTAACATAAATGTATAGTCTACTTTTTGGGTGAATTGTCTTAAGTATATCAAGTCCTATGGTCTGCCAAAAGTCAGTTTTCTTGTTTATTTTTTGTCCAGGTGACTTACTTTTGATATCAATGGGGTGATAATGTCCCTTACTTTTTTTATTACTGCTGATTTTTTCCTTTATATGTCAATATTTGTTTTATATATTAAAGTGCTCCTACATAGATTGCGTAGATCAGGGTGTCAAATTCATTTTCACCAGGGGCCACATCAGCCTTGAGGTTGCCTTCAAAACGCTGAAATAATTTTAGGACCATATAAATGTAACTAGTAATTGACTGTTAAGGAGTTGAAATTACATTTGGCCCTTTGAAGGCAATCATGAGTCATATTCTTGTTGATTGATCCCTTTATCATTCTAAAATGTTCTTTTCTTCCCTTTTACTGTCCTTATTTAAAGTCTATTTTCTCTGATATAAGTATTGCTACCTCAGTTATTTTTTAACTTTCATTTATGTGAATTATATTTTTTCAATCCCTTTACTTTCAGTCTCTGTATATTTTTTTGAATAAAGTAGAATGGTACAATGGTTCACATAGTTCATTCTAGAATTCATGATGAGTACCAACTCCAGTAAGTACTGAAGGATGAATCATTTTCTTTTTTATGGGGCAGCATCATGACTCATACAAGTTCTAGCAAGTCCCAAACAGATATTGAGTGTCGAAACATTTTTTTCTCATGCCTATAAAGTTTCTATTGAAAAATTAGCTGAGAGTCTTATTGGACTTCTGTTGTACACAACTAACTGTATTTCTCTTGCTGTTTTTAAGGTTTTCTCTTTGTTTGTAACTTCTGGCATTTAATTATGATGTGTCTTGGTGTGGGCCTTTATGGAGTCATCTTGTTGGAACTTCTCCGTAATTCTTTTCCTTGTATGTCTATTTCACATGAAGAAAGTTTCTAGTCATTATTTCTTCAAATAGATTTTTTCAATAGCTTTCTCTTTCTCTTCTTCTTCTAGAACATTTGTGCATCAAATATTGGTATGCTTGATGATGTCCCAGAGGTCTTAAACCATCCTCACTTTCTTTGATTTTTTGTTCTTTGTTCCACTATAATTTTTTGACCCACTCAAAAATATGGTCATTGATTTTAGAGAAAGAAGAAGGGGGAGAGAAAAAAACATGAATCAGTTGCCTCCTTAGTGCTCTTCAACTGGGGATCAAACCACTAACCTAGGTATGTGCCATGACCTGGGATTGAACCTGCAACTTTTTGGTGTACATGACAATGCTATCACAGAGCCACCTAGCCAGGGCTGCAAGTGTGTGTGTGTGTGTGTGTGTGTGTGTGTGTGTGTGTGTGTGTGTTGCTACTTGTCATCCAGATATCTAATTCAATTCTCTGCTTCATCTAATCTGTTACTAATTCCCTCTAGCACAATTCTTCATTTTAATTATTTTTTCCAGTTCCCATCAGTTATTTTTTATCCTTTCTATCTCCATTTTTATGCTTTCTCTCACTTTGTTGAGGTTCTGAGTTCATCTACTCTTCTCCTATGTTCATTGAGCATTCTTATAGCCAGTATTTTGAACTCTGTAATTCGTAGGTTTCTTAGCTCTACTTCATTTTGTTCTGTTTCTGAATTTTTGTACTGTTCATTTATTTGATATATGTTTATCTTCTCATTTTGGATGACTCCATGTGTTTATTTCTCTGTTAGGTAGATCAGCTTTCTCCTCATCTTGAGAGACAGGTCTTATTTAGGTAGAAGGTGGTTTGTGGAGCTTAGTGGCACAGTATTCCTAATCACATGAGCTGGGTGCTCCAGGAGTGTTCCTTATGTAGGCTTTGTGTGCCTTACTGTTATAGTTGTGCTGTACTTGCTGTTGGCATGTCAGTGAGTGGGGTAGACTCTCAGGCTGACTGGCTGTGAAATCTGGCTGCAACAATAGTGAACAAACTATTGAGCTAGGGCTGATCCCACAGAATGGGTATAGATTTAGCTGGGTTCTGATACCAGTCAGGCTGCCCTTCAATTGTGTCAGTTGTGAAAATGGCTGGGTGAGGCTCTGGTGTGGCCTGAAACATGCCACTAGATAGGTTGAGTTGTACCATACTACAGCTCCCATTGGGGGGCTCTAGTTCAGGCCAAGTTCAGCCATTGCTTGTACAGGGATTGGAGCTTCCTGGTAGGAGCTACAGAGTGATCTACAGTTGGTAACCACTTGTGCTAAGGTTGGAGGCACTTGGGAGAAACTATATTGTGAAAGGATGCCAGTTGTGTTGGGTCTGGGACTCTTTGGTGGGTTGTCCAAAGCCAACTGAAGTCAGCTGCCATTTGTGTTCAGCTTGTGGCAGGTCAGCAAATTCCCAAGGCACTCTGAGATCTACCTTCACGTGCCTTCAACTGCCAGCTGCCTATTAGGTTTAGTCAATGAAAGAACCTCTGGTGGTATCTGAATTGCATGAGGTATGTTCTGTGGGCCACCAGAAAGGGGCTAGTGGTGTTCATCAGGTTGATACAAATTCAAACTTGCTGTTAGCACTTGGTCCAAGACCACTCAGTAAATGCCTCAGGATATACAAGGCTAGATGCTACCCATGGTTGCTTGCTAGTGATGGGGTGTGGGCTGGGGAATTTGTCAGGATGAGACCAGCAGAGTTTATCTGGCCCAAACAGACCAAGATTTGGCCATGTGAAGAGAGGGCTCCGCACTACTTGGACATGAGAAGAAAAGATGACTCTCATCCTAAATATACACCACTTAATCAGTCCCACATCTGCCAGGAGCCTTTTTCTCAGCAGGGCAAGGATTCTGGGAGTTAGGAGGATTGGTCTAGCTCATCTCCCCTGAAAGGGAGGTGCTGGTCAGGCTTGGGGCAATGTGAGATGAGTGATTCCCACACCACAGCCATGCAGTTTAGTCTGTTGTAGATTCTGCCCAGACCCTGGCAGGATGGAGCCACCAGAAATCCAGTGGATGCTTCACTGAGAGCCTGGAGAGCAGTGCTGGTGGATCTCCTGTGAGGGAGTGGTTCAAGTAAAAGTGGGCAGAATGGCTCTTGCCCCGAAGTCACAGCACTCAGTCACTGAATCCCTCTGAACCTGCCCACGCATCTAATTCCTCATCAGAATGTGAGCTCTACAGGGTGGGATGATACAGAGTCCAGAGGGTGAGGTTGTTGCATTCTCCCAGGCTAATACATAAGGAAGGAAATGCTCCACCCAAGAAAGATGTTTTCGAAGGTATGTGAGAGGGACTCGGCACATGTTTTTTGGTGGCTATTCCTTCAGCTTTCTTCCCATGGCCACAAATCCCAGTTCCTACCTCTTCCAGCATCCTGGGTTAGTGGTTTGAACAAGGTTTTGTGTGTTGACACTTCGAGGCATGCCTGCTTCTCTAGCAGACTCATGTTTCTCCCTGGCAGACAGACTCTCTACTAATTTTCATAGCCAGTTATTATTTAGGCATCACTTAAGGACCCTGTGCTCTAGGCTGGGGAGCACAGCATGAGGTTGAGACCCCGCACTCCTCAGGGGGAACTTTTGCAAGTGAGATATCCATCCAGAATCTCAGCTATCACCCTTGGGATCAGGTCTGCCTTTTCCATGGCAGGATCAGCCTTCCTAACAGTCTCAATGTGGCTTCTTTTGTAAATCTTTGGTCATGAGGCTTCTGTTTATCTAGTCTTCAGCGAGTTTTTCAGGCTGATTGCTTTATATTTTCATTGAAATTTCAGTTTGGTCCTGGGACGATGTAAGTGTAATATCCACCTACTCCACTGCCATCTTGGATCCTTATTAGTTCATTAATTACTTACTTGGTCTTTGCTCATAAATAGCCTAGGTCATCTGTATTCCACTGTGATTGGTGACTCTAGTTAAGTGTTATCAGCTCAGTCTCTGGTGTGGCAGAAGGCTGTGGTTTTCCAGGAAACATATTCTTATCACCAGAAAGACAAGCTGGAGCTGAGAAGGACTATCTTCACATTTCTACTCAAGGGCCCTGTTTTGGTGGCAACTGGACCAAGTTTCATTTTGATGGTTAGATTGTGAATTATATGTAAAAATCTGTGTTGAATGGTGTTTACTTCAATGTAATCCACTAATATTTGGGGCTGGCATTTTAAACAGTGTTTCTGCTGTACTATCCCTGCAAATATCACTCATCAAAACACTTACAAACTGCAAAGTCATTTCCTGTGAATATGTTGATTAGAATCGATTAGTTTCTTAGCAGCAGTTACTCCTTTTCATACTTCTCATATGTCTTTATGTTTCACTGTCTTAAATATATGTTTCACGTGTGTGTGTGTATATATAGAAACACATGTATGGTTGTATTTTATATAGAAAAAATGAGAATTAGCTTTGTTTTCATCTCCCCTTCTAAAGATTAATCACTATGTCTACAGAGTTCTACTTGCTAAGGACCAACAATTAGTCCCAATTTAAGCTTAATTGAAAGGTTTAATTTTGTATTTTTGACAAGAGTTTCATGGCTCTTCCAAAATTACACATTATTATTTATTGCATGAGACTACTAGTAAATTGTATGCTTCTTTAAACACTTATTCTTTAAGATAGTCTTATTTTTTCAAAATTATATAGTACTTTACTTTTCTCTGAGGCTTTCTTTAAATAGAGATATCATTCCATTCATCTCATTCAGATAATTATTAATTTGAGTATCCAAAATGTGTCCATTTCTTTCCAGTAGAGTGGCACAGAATGGCACAGAAGGAAAGTTAAGAATGCATGTAAATGGAACCAAATACACTTTGTGACTAATTATATATGTTGTGAAACAATTGAAAAAATGGAATGTTGATTAATTCCTGGCCAATGTGGTTGTATGTCTATTGCCAAAGAAAATGTGGCTGAAACACATGAGTATTTTAAAATATGCTACATGGTGTTGCCTCATAGCCAAAATAAACAATTAAGCTACTTAATTGTTATGTAAACTTTTGTGCTATTCCCATAGTACAAATATTTTGTTGATGTTTCCATGTGAAAACAGTCTAAAACATATACTTGGCTGGTTTTGTTTACCTCAATTTTTTTGCAATAACTGTTTTTATTTTTTATGGTGCTTATTATTGGGTTTTGTGCTTGAACAAATGAAGGATGAGAAATATAGAATCCATGATTTGGAAATAATCTAGCTTATGCTATTGTTGATAAAGTGATCTAACAATTTATCTAATTTCTATCACAAATGAACATTACAAATTCAAAGAAAACAAAACACACAAAAAGGAGGAGTGGGAGGTTTTTCCATTTCTGACATCAATATGACTATTTTAGCTACATCCACATGGACCAGTGTGCCCAGAGGTAGTCTACAAAATTGTCTTATGACTCCCATCGTTTTTAATATCAGCAAGAACTCTGATGTTATGTGATACAGTTTGGCAATTGAAAGTGAACTTATGCTAGAAGAGAAAAACATTCTATCCAGAAACTCCCCACAAACTTCCAGTGAATGCAAACCTTTCCTTGTTCTACATATGTATATTCCAGATTGGAACCGAGTCTTTATCAACAAATTGAAAAGAGAAAACAGTAACAATATAGATGGATTTTGAAAACTTACTATACAACAAAAAATTATTGTTATATGTAAAGAAAGAAAATGGAAACATTTTATGCCTCACTTGAATGATGGGGATTCACAAACTAAAAATATGCTTATGATTCTTCTTTTAATCCTCATCCAAGGTCATGCTCATCAATTTTAGAGAGAAAGGAAGGGAGGGAGAAAGATAGGGAGACAAATATTAATATGAGGGAGAAACATCAATAGGCTACCTCTCATACACGTCCCAATTTGGGAAAGAACCCACAACTTAGGCACATGCCCTGGCTGGGAAGAGAACCTGTGACCTTCCATTTTCCCAGACAATGCTCCAACCAACTGAGCCAGCCATACTGGTTATGGCTGTTAATGACTTTTTAAACTTGTGGTTAAGAATGCTATTTTGAATAAGGTAGTCTTGGTCAAAGACTCAACTCAGCTGCCATTCACAGTTAGTAAGTGGTGGAACAGTGATTTGAGCCCACTCAACATGTTTTCAGAAGGCACTGTAAAATCACTAGGTATTGCCACCTCTATGGTTTCTATAAAGATTGAATAGCATCCTGTTGGCACATGATAAGCACAGTAAAATGTTAACTATTATTAGTATTAATTTATTCTGAAGACTATGAAAACTCTCACCTAGAGTGTTGATAAATCAGAGACAATAATGGTGTCTAGAAAGACAGAAACCAGGAATATTTTTAAACCCTGTTCTTCTTTCACTGAGCAATTTTGAAAATTAGCAACAAGGGTAGTGGGCTGGAACAGAGTGAAAGGAGAGGAATAGAAAATGAGGTCAGACAGTTATCCAATCACATATGTCCTTGTAAAAACTGACTTTTTTCCCTAATGAGATGGAAAGCCATTGGTGTGTTTTGAGAAAAGTCATAAAATGATCTGACTTAAATGTTTTAATGGGATCAGTCTGACTACTGAGTTGAGAAAAGAACTGCAGGGGAGCAAGGGCAGAAGCATAAGGTACTATTATTTCATGAGGCTGAGAGAGGTTATGTAAATTGCCAAGGTTCTGTCAAAGAGTCAGTAGTCATCAAACAGGGTTTCCAACTCAGACCAGCAGGAGCTAACCATACATGATCTGAATGGCAGAATGATGAAGACCCTGGGTAGGCTTTTAGGTCTTTTTATTGGATAGAGATACAAAGTGTGGTATTTTTCTGAGAACCTTTGAATAGAAAAAAATATCTTATATATTTAAAATTTTGGTTTTCTTAACAATCTAATTATTTGAGAAGGATCCATGGTAGCTAGTACTGATTTTGAACTCTCATCTATTTGCAACTAGGTGATGTTTTACAACCCATATCTCTTCAATAAGTGTTTTTCACCAGATAATTTTATAAAAGTTTATGCTGTGTTTTATATCATGTTAAGATTATTTTGCTGTGAGAGCTATTTCTTTTATGATTCCCTGATGGTTTTATTCTTTAAGAACAACAATGATGAAAACTACCCATCCCTAAACCTAATATCTGGCATATAAATTAATACATGATATTAAACACTTGTTTGAGTCCTCCAAAATTTAGTCAAAGTTCCTAAGAATCAGAACTGATAACTATACTCAGTTACTCTGTAAATGTAAAATATTATACTCTTAGTAGGGAAGATGATGTCAGGAAGTTCTAACAGTTGAGTATTATACCAGAAACTGAAGGCCTGGAGGAGCACACAAATTCTTAATAGCACTGGAGACAGTAATATATGACTATATAGGTCAAGGTAATTAACACTAGCTGTGGTAACTCCCAAATTTCAGTGACTTGAACACAATTTTCAACTGCAAAACAACTGTAAATTTCCAGGGACTTGAACCTGGAAAATGAAAGTTAATTTCTCTCTAACCTCATAGGGTGATAATAGGCTAAGTGATTTTAAATGACAGCTGTCTTGCAAGCTGTGATTCAGACACCCAAGCTCCTTCCATCTTGTTGCCCCATCATTCCCTGTGGTTGTTATGAAGTCCTTTGTTGGATTATGTATCTATTTAGCATACCAATGAAGAAAGAGAGAAAAATGTGAAAGTTCTTATGGGACCTTTACCAGGGTAAGTCTCACAGTAGGATAAACCAGGAATTATTCTTTTGAACTTGGTTACATATATAGCTTAATTGAAAGAGATGTGGAAAGGTAGGAGAGTGGGCCAAATTCCTAGGAGACTGATGAGGCAGAGAACTGAGTTTATTTCCCCTGTTAATGGTCAAAAAGTACATATTTCCTGATAAAGCTGGCCAACTGTTAACATACTGAAGTATTTTTATAGTACTAGATTAAATGTTGTGACTTGAACACATTAGTGTTTGGATAAAGGTATACTTTCTTATATATGTTTAGATACTTACAAATTTTAACCAAGTTTACCACAACATTAAAATCAAATAAAAATAATAATATGATAGAAAATTAATGACAGAAAAAAACAATTGGACACAAATGAGAGATCATGAAAATTGTAAATGAAATTTTACATAGGTATTTTCTTAAAGTATTTATTTGGAGGACCTGTTTAACTTTCCAGCCCTAGCTCAAAATGGTCTTTTCTTAAGTCTTCTTTAACACTTCCCTTCTTACAGACAATATTAATTTCTCTTTTTATTTGTGTTCATACAGAATTTTATACTTATCTACTGAGTATAAGCTTATGTAAATAGCATTAAAAACTATTGTAGGCCTTATTTTATTATATTGCTACTTGTTTCTGTGTAAACTCTCGAGGACACAGTAAATATTTTTGTGGATAGTTAATGAATTTTCAGAATGTGCAAATACATTTATGCTTTTGCTCTGTTAATACCCTTCAATGAATTCCCACTGTTCTTAAGACAAAGTCCTGTAAAAAGTGGACAAGACCCTTCATTAACTATCTATACTTAATTCTCTATATTTATATTTTATGATTCAGCCATAATGAATTTCTTTCAATTCCTTAAAAGACTGAAAATTTATGACTTCTAGACTCTTGCAACTGAGTATACTTCTGCCTGGATTCTCTCCCATCCCTTTCCATCTGACAAATTCCTATTCAGTCTTTCAGCTAAGTCAGATAATCATTTGAGAAACCTCCCTTGAGCATACTACACTTAAAAGGATTCCTGCTATTTCTTGCATGTCAATTGGCATTGTAAAGTAATACCTATGCTGTTTATTATAAGTGCTCAGTTAATTGTCTCTTTTCTATTAGACTATACTTTCTGGAATACAGATAACATTTTAATTGAAAGCTACCACATCTCTTAATACCAAAGCCAGTGCCTGGCATATAGTATCTGTTCAATAAATATTCATTGAATGAATGAGTGAAAAATGCCCTTTGGAATTAATTTGGATTGGTATAGTCAACTAAGAGCCAACTATGAACTAAATGCCATCCTTTTAACTCTAGAATTCAATTATTCTATTTATTTATATGAAAACTGCTATCCTCCACTACTTATAATGGCAGCATATAAATATCCATCTCATATCCTGTTATGCACAAAACTCCCAGCACCACAAAATGCACCATCATCAACAGACCAGACACATAAACCTACAACCACTTAAACCTGTTTTCTCTCTGTATTTTCCTACTTTATCACTTCCTCAGTAACTTGGGCTTAAAAATCTCAGAATCATTTTTTACTAGTTTCCTCAGATCTCATTAGTCACTAAGCCCCATAGATTTGACCTATGAAATATCTTGAATTCATCCTTTTCTTTCCAGTCCTACTGCTACTCCCATAGTTCAGGTTCTCATTACTTATCACCTGATCTAATTCAATAGCTTCCCAGGGTGTCTCTTCACTTTTACTCTCTTCCTTTTCCAATCTACTTCAAACATTGAAGCCAGAGTAATTGACCCAAAGGTCAGTTCACTCCCCTATTCAGAAATTTTCAGTGACTCCCCATTTTAACCAACAAGAGCAGGAAATCCTCAGCCTGGACGTCAAAGATGTGTATAATCTGGTCCCAATTTATTTTATATTTCCAGTCTTATTCTATAGTACTCCCCCTCGTTGTAACCAAACTGATTTTATTTTCACTCCTGGAACTTACCTTGCACTTTCTAACTTTTATGCTTTAGTCATGTTTCATTTTTTTCTGCTAAGTCTGACCTGCCTTCCTTCCTAAAAACCTGTAGTCTTCTCTTACCTCTCTTTATCAGGAGCTTCAAGTATTTCACCAATTGAATGGACAGAGTTCAGTAGTTAAGTAATTTACTTCTAAATATCTTGATTATAGTGTTTCTTAATTTTTGCTTTTGCTTTTTACATTTCCTCTCCTTTCTTTTCCCCATATTCATCATATATTTTATTGTTTCTATAACCTTATCCAGGAACTATTATGTCTTCTTTTTCTATTTCTCCTCACTCATTTGTGGGGTTCTTTTTTATTACATTTTTCATAATATAAAATTCTGGAATTGTTATATTATAAAGAAACCAGTAATACTTTTCAAATAAAAATGTATATTTAAATGTTAATGAAATATTACACACCCATTTTTAATGGCTGATGATTTGGAAGTCTCAAGAGATTATTTTTAAATTTTTAAATCAGTGCCTTATATTTACTGAGGGTAATGTTACCTCTATGCAGGAGGAGACACTATGCTTATTATAATAAGTTCATCTCGTGCACAATTTGTGTAGTGCTTTCAATTGTAGTTATTTAGGCTTCACTAAAAGGAAGTTTTATAAAATATATTGTAACCATCAGTTAATATTCTGCATACCTTACTTTTATTGAAGTTAAAATCTGGTCAAAATGTTAAAATTAAAATGAACTTCTACTTCTAGTTATCTGGAAGTAAATGCATCAGACATAACTACCTATTCTAAACAACTAGAAAACTCAACAAAATATATGAAATAATTGTTCTCAGACATTAGACCATGGATAGCCCAGGGCTATGATTACTTAAATAAGAAAATTAGGCTGCATTCTATAATTTCCCTAACTTTCTGTTTAAAGCCATGGTATGGGAGGGAGAACTCAAGAAAATATTGATGGCCCTGTTAAGTTGAAGAGAGAAAAACCAGAGGACAGCAAACCTGGATTGGCTGTAATTTGTAGGGCAAAATATTAGGGAAGAGAGAACTATGCAAATAAATGGTTGGATAAAGTTTCCTAGATACCCCAATTTTCTTTTTGTTTCTTTGGTTGAATTCTAAGGAGCACATGTATTTCTGTGAGATGCCTTGAGGCTGGGGAAAGAACTACTATGAAAATACATTGGAAATTATTAACTAAACAGTTCCAAGAACTTACAGGGCTGGCTCATACTTAAGTTTTAACCAGCCAACGGGGAGAAACCTGAATGAACAATCGGATGGGCAATACCTAGTTAGCAAGGCTAAACTAGCACTAGAATAAAAGCTACACTATACCTTGCATAAGTAAACTTAACAATAAATCTTTAAAAAGATCAAATTGATTGACAAGATAACTTATTTTTTTAATAATGCTAATATACTTCAAGGAAAACAAAAGAAACAGGAAACCCAATAATATATTGATAATATTTATAATGCCTAGCATCTTATAAAAATTACTAGACACATGAAGAAGCAAGGAAATATGACCAATATCAAAGGAAAAAAACATTTAAAAAAGATACTGAATTGACACATATGATGAAATTAGTAGACAAGAACTTTAAATGAGCTACTATAAATATATTCAAAAAAACTTAAAGAATTTTTAAAAGATTTTATTTATTTATTTTTAAAGTGGAGTAGGGAGGAAGAAAGGGGGAGAAACATCAATGTGTGGTGGCCTCTTGTATAACTCCTACAGGGGACCTGGCCTGTAGCCCAGGCATATGCCCTGACGGGGAATTGAACCAGTGACCATTTGCAAACTGCACTCAATCCACTAAGCCACACCAGCCGTGGACAAATCTATTTAAAAAATTAAGTAAAAACATGAATATTAAAGCAGAAGAATGGAAGATATAAGAAATAGAGGTTAACACACAAAAAAAAACAAAGCATAATATCTGAAATGAAATATTCCCTGAACATGCAACAGGTGAGGTAGTTCAAAGACTAATGAACATGAAGACATAGTAAAAGAAACTGTGCAAAATAAAGCACAGAGCATAAAATCTAAAAATAAACAGTCCCACTCAGTGAATGTGGGACAATATTAAGCAACACTTGAAAAAAGAATAAATATTATAATATCCAACTATTTAATAATTTGATAAAACCAACAAATTAACAAGTATAAGAAACTAACCAAATACCAAATTAAACAAACATAAAAGTATCTAATCCAAAGTACATGATAATCAAAATCCTAAACACCAGTAATGAAGAAACATTCCTAAGAGCATTTAAAAGAAAAAAACACATTGCAAACAGGGAAGCAAAGATATTAACTACTGCTGATATCTTCTACAAAACAATGTAAGTTAGAAGATAATGTAATGGGGCATCATTAATGTGCTAAAAATAAAAGAAAACTAGTAAACTGGAGCTCTATGACTAGTGAATATGTCATTCAAATGTAAAGGCAAAATAAGGATATTTTTTAGACAAACAAAACCAATACAAATAAACTCAACAGATATCCACTACCCATAATATAATGGAAATTCTTAGTTGAAGGTAAATAATCCAAATGGGAACTTGAATCCATAAATGATGTAAATGTAAGCTTCGATCCACAATAAGGGGATGAAGGCTTCCAGAAATGGTAACTGTCTTGGAAAATATAAAAAGTGTATTTTTATCTCATTTTAATTTACTTTAAAAAATAATTGACTTTTTATACCAAAAACAATACCAATGTATCTGAGATTAATAATATACAGAAGAGTAAAATATATAACAGCAAATATACAAAAGAGAGTACAGGGAATTATTGAGTTGGCCAAAAAGTTTGTTTGGTTTTCTTCAGTAAGATGGCTCTAGAAGCACTTCTAGAAGCATTTAGTTGTCTTTAACTTCATTCCAAAATTTTGTTAGATTGTATTGTGACAGCTGTTATATCAGCATGCATTTAAAAAACTTACCAAATGATGAATTTTTATATAACCATTTTAATACTGCAGATGGAAGAAAATACATATTTTTGGCATATTATGCTTTGTTGTTTAAGAAAGGTAGAAAAGCAACTGAAATGCAAAAAAAAAAAAAAAATGTACAGTGTATGGAGTAGGTGCTGTGACTGATCGAACATGTCAAATGTGTTTTATCAAGTTTTGTGCTAGAGATTTCTCACTGGATGATGCCCCACAGTCGGGCAGACCAACTGAGGTTGATAGCTATCAAATAGAGACATTAATGGATAACGATCAATGTTATACCACACAGGAGATTTCCAACATACTCAAAATATCCAAATCAATAAAGTTATTGGTCAAAATGAAAACATGTGTCTTTTATTTTATGGAAAAAACCATACAGATTTTTGACCAAACCAATATTAATCACAAGAGAGCTTTAGTGGCTAGTTAATGTCAATATGCATCCAGAACAAGAAATATTTTCAGATGTAAAGAAAGGCCTTATATAATAACAAAGAGCCTATTTATCTATAATGCCCAATATGTATGTATATGTGGTAGACAGCCTCAAATATAGCCTCACCCCTGTGATCTCTACTCCCTAAAATTCATATCCTCTTAACAATCCATTGGAACCAAAAACATAAGACAGGCATGATGTCAATTCTGATATTAAGTTATAAAAAGATTTCTGCAAATCCCCAAATAATATTAAATTAAAATTCTAGTAAAAGTTTTTAAAATAATTTAAACTAAATAGAAAGGGAAATAAAGCATATTATTTGAGATATTCAGATAAAGTAATGCTTATAAAAATTTATAAATTTAATGCTTATTTACTAAAAAATGTTAAAAATTAATGACTTAAGCTTCCAATTTAGGAAGCAAGGGGTGAAAAGATTAAATTACTTCGAGGTAAATACAAAAAAGTAAAAATAAAAATAAGTGGAAATCAATGAAATTTTAAAAAGTAGATAACATTGATTAAACTAAAGCTGTGTTTTTAAACAGCCCATAAAATTTATATACATATACCTTTTTGCTAAAAAAGATTAAAAATACATGAATCATACTAGAAATATAATAGATCTCACTACAGATGCTACACAAATCTTAAGATAACAGGTAATATTATGAACCACTTTACACTAAGAAATTTGGCAGTTTATAACCAAATGGACAATTCTTCCCAAACACAAACTGAAATAAGAAGAACTAGAAAACTGGAATAGGTTTATATCTACTAAATGAATTAAATAAACAATTTAAAAATATTCCACTCATAAACATCATACCCAGAAAGCTTCACTGATACATTGTATCACACATTTTACTCTATTATTTTGATACCAAAACCAGACCAGAAAAACAAAACAAAGCAAAGCAAAAAAAGAAAAATATTAAAGATATACAGTTTTTTGAAATATGGGTGCAAAATTCCTAACAAAATATAGCCAACTTTATCTAGCATTATGGTGAAAGAAATATGCATTGTGACCAAGTGGGATTTACTTCAGGCATGCGACTTGGTTTATTCTTCAAAAATCTATCAATAAAACTCACCATATTAATACAGCAAAGGAGAAAAGGCATGATCACAGTAGTTGTAGAAAATGCATTTAATTATATTTAACATCCATTGATTGAAAATTGATTAGGAACAGAAAGTAATTCTTTAACACTGATACAATATCTACTAAAAACCTACACTTACACGAAATATAACTAAAACACAGAATGAGTTCTCCTTAAGATCCAGAACAAATGACATCCACTGTCAGCTCAACGTGGTGTGAAAGATGATTGCCATTGAAATAATGTGAGAAAAAGATACAAGGCATGAACATCTGAAAAGAAAGAAGCAGCTCTGGCAAGGTGGCTCAGTTGGTTGGAGTGTCATCCTGTACACCAAAAGGTTTTGGGTTTGATCTCTAGTCCGGGGCAGGGCCCTGAGGCAGTCAACTGATGTTTCTCACGTCGATGTTTCTCTCTCACATATTTCTCCCCTTCCTTTCTCTCTAAAATTGGTAAATATATCTTCAGGTGAGGATTTTTGTAAAAAAAGAAGCAAAACTGTCTTTATTCACAAATTACATTGTAATTTATTTTCTACACTTAAAGAATCTAGGGAAAAATAACTAATAAGCAAGATTATAAAGATTGTGGTACTCTAAATCATTCTATAAAAGTCAATTATATATGTTTATACTAGAAGTAAATAATTGAAAAATGAATATCAAAGATACTATTTAATATCAAAAACAAAATTTTAATACTAAAATTAAAAAATATTTATAAGACCTGTATATTGACAGTTATAAAACATTGTCAAGATTAAAATCTTAATATACAATTATATCAAGTTTGAAAAACTCAATGCATTTAGATGACAGCTGTCACCCAATTATTCTGTAAATTCAATGCAATCCTAGTCATAATCCCAGTAGCAATTTTTTGTAGTATTTGACAAGTTGATTTCAAATTTGCTATGAAAATAAAGAACCTCAAATAGTAAAAAGGTCTTTTTAAAATATAGGTACTGTAATTGAAATAGTATGTAATGAAGGATAAACACAGTTCAATTCAAAAGAATAGAAAGCTTAGAGACAGACACACATATATGTAAACAAATGACGGTTGAAAAAGTTTCCAAATTATTTCAACAAGTATTTTCAACAAATATCAATAAAGCAAATGGACATTTTACAGAAATACAAAAATCTCAATATTTTATACAAAATAAGTAAAAAATAAATTTGGTATGCCACAAGTAAACACAGAATCTAAAATTATTAGACTCTCGGATAAACATAAAAGAAAAATATTTTGATATTGGAAATGCAAACAAATCTTTTTTTTAATTATTTATTTTGAAAGAAAGTGGAAGAGAAGGAGAAAGAGAGGGAGAGAAACATCAGTTGGCTGCCTCTCGCATGCCCCCAACCAGGGAGCTGGCCCACACCCCAAGCATGTATCAAATGACTGGGAATCAAACTGGGGACCCTTTGGTTCACAGGCTGGCACTCAAACCACTGAGCCACACCAGCCAGGGCAACAAATAAATCTTATACAGGGCAAAAAACACTAACTATAAAAGACTGACAAATTAGCATTCACAAAATTAAAAAAATGTCTGCTTTTCCCAGGAAATTTATGAAAATGAAAGATAAGCTGCAGACTTGGAGAGTATATTGCTAATACACATATCCACAAGAGTGTGTCCCAAACATACCCTTTCTTTAAGAAAATCTCACAAACTGATAATAAAAAGACAAAAATCCAGATAAATTTAAAAATAGGCAAAATATGAACAGTCATTTCACCAATAAGCACTTGGAAAATTAATGGCAATAAGTGCTTAATGGCAATAAGCACTTGGAAAATTTCTCATCATCATTAGCCATCTGAAAAATGCAAACTAAAGCACATTGAGATACCCCTCCAAGGCGTCCAACCTGCAGCCAGTGGTCTGCAGGCAGCCCAGGATGGCTGTGAATGTGGCTCAACACAAAAATTGTAAATTTACTTAAAATATTATGAGGGGTTATTTTTGTGATTATATGTCACAATGCATTTAAAGTGTGGCCCAAGGCAATTCTTCTTCCAGTGTGGCACAGTGACTCACAAATATTGGACGCCCTGGCTGACATACTCATAAATTAAAATGAACTGAAGACCCCAAGTATTGGCAAGACAAAGAGCAATGAGAATTCTCATACATAGCTTGTGTCAGTATAAAATAAGACAACCACTCTGGAAAAACATTTGACACTTTTTTATAAAGTTAAATATATGTATGCCACATATATCAGCAATTTCATTCATAGATATTTACCCTCAGTAACTATAAGTGAATAAGGTCACAAAAAGACTTGTACATAGATATTCATAGCATATTTATTCACATTAACCCATATTGGAAAAAATATACATCAAAAGGTGAATAGTAGTAAATTTTGGCATATTTATACAATTTCTACATTGAAATACTATTCAGAGATTAAAAAAATATTAACCACTGGTTAATCCACTAATTTGAAAGAAGCCAAAACATATTATGCTAAGCAAAAGAGGCCAGATAAAAAATAATTCATGCAATGTGGTATCACATATAAAATACTATAGAAAGCAAAATAATCTAGTGATGAAAAATAGATCAGTGGTTTGCTTGGCTGCAATAGGGCAGGAAGAAAATTTGGGGGAATGATGGAAATGTTCTAATCTTTTATAGTGATATGTATAGAAGTAGGCCAGGTCCCCAGTAGGGGGCACATGCAAGGCAAACACACATTGATATTTCTCTCCCCCTCTTCCCCCTCTCTAAAAATAAAGAAACAAAATCTTTTTTAAAAAAGATCTTACAATGAAGACATGGCAGTGAGGTGGAGGGTTTCAGGAAGGGATGGGAAGTGAATCCTAAAACACCTCCATCTTCAGAATAGTAAAAGCACTTTGACTATCAGCTTTCAATGTAACTTCCTATCATGAGAAGACCTTTAACCTGTTAGTCAGCTGAGATAGTTTTCAACTATTGTTTCCCACTATTTTCCCCACTTGAAGGGACATTTAATACATATGTTTCTGATTCATTTGCACCCGAATCATCACAATGTTATACTGAGAAAGCTTTTGAAGGGTCAGAAAAATTGCTGTCTTTCTTTCATTTCCTTGCTCCACCTCCTCAATTCCCACTTCCCTCACTGTGTGGACCTGGACTTGTCCTGTGGCCAGCCATAAAACACCTCCACTCCAGAGGCTGCAGCTGAATCCTCTGCTCCAAGCCCAGGATATTTCTATGGATTTGCAATTTGGCAAACCCAGGTTCCTTCACCCCTATAAAATGGAAATCCAAACATATCTTTTGCAGAAACCCCATACCTATTGACCCCCCCTCCTGCTTGCTACCCTCTGCCCTGCCACAGCCATCGGAATGATATGAAATAAAACAGATGTGGTCAGAAAGGCACCATGCTCACTTGTCCTTTCCACCCCATAACCCACAGCACCGACTGCCCACTTGGTGACTTTCACGATACTGGTGAGTGTTCGGAGATGCTCCACTGCTGGTTCCTGCTTAAAGTACTCTGGCTTCCCAGTGCCTTGCTTGGGTTACAGGGTCAAGTGACAGCTGCCAAAGGGGTAACAAAGAAATTCAGCCACTAAGCTCTTAGAATGGCTGGTATAGGAGGGTCAAGGATAGAAAGACATAATAACACATTAAAATGGACATTTTAAAGCCTGCAATTTGTGGCAGTCAGAGCTCATTTACTCAGCTAATGTCTTATTTAAAAATAATTGGGTGTGTGTGTGTGTGTGTGTGTGTGTGTGTGTGTGTGTGTGATTGTTTTTTAATCCTATTCTCAAAGATCCTTTAACATATCATAAACTTACCCTTCCAGGAATAGTTATCAATTTCATGGTTTGACCATTAAACTGAGAAAAACAAATCATTTGTAAACCTAATAAATTCATTAGTTCCCAGTTATAAAGTAATCCCTGGGATCCACTCCCAAGCCCCTAAAAAAAAGTGTGTAAATTTATCAGAATTTATGGAATTGTAATGTTTTTAAAATAGGACCATTTTATTATATGTAAGTTATATTTTAATAAAGTAGACTTTTACAGTTATAATCTGTATAAATCAGACTGCCCACCCAACCAACAACAAAAATATAAATAAAAACTGGTTTTAACAGTGACAGAAATATTGATGTATATTTAAATATTTATTAGGATGCTTAAAGTGTAGTTTACAACTTGGCTGAATGAACAAGCCTAAAGTTTTTCAAATACTTGTATGAGTTAAGTCATTCAGGCGAGTATCTTTAATTCTCCTTCTGTGGTCCTGCATTTTTCTTTGGCTTTCTCTTTGGCTGCCCATGTTTCTCTATCTGGTTCCCCAGATAGAGCCATAATGGTATTTTCCTCATGCATTACAGTCATCTACAAAAAGAAAGCATAATAAACATCAATGACTACTTGGTGTTATATTTTGGAATGTAAGCATGTTTCTTCTGTTTAATAATTAAAGTAATTCTTTGTGCCCTTCTTTGATGGCAAGCAACTCAACCAGAAAAATCTGTACACATCTATGAAGTTTTTTTATGATTCTGATGATATGTACTATGATAGCTTTGACCACAACATATGAGTAACTGCTTTTATTTAGATACAGCAGATAAAACAGATAAAATGTAAGTAAAAACTCTTATTTATTAGGAAAAGATGCTTGGAAAACTTATTTGCTATTAAAATTTTCAGTTAATTAAATGCTAACAACATATCTCATCTATTAATTTTATTTTATTCCTGAAATTTAACAATACAAATTTACCTCTAAGCACTTAAAACTTCATTTCATTCTTGCACATTGTGTTCCTTTATTATTATTATTATTATTTAATTGTTCTTGTACAGTTTTCTGTCTTTTGCTCCCATTCCAGCCCACCGCCCCAGCCCTCCCCACCCCCCTCCCATTTCCACCCCTGCTAGTTTTGTCCATGTGACCTTTATACTTGTTGCTCCAAACTCTTTCCTTTTCCCCATGAAATTCCCTCCCCTCTCCCCTATGGTGACTATCAACCCCTTCTCAATTTCAGTGTCTTTGGTTATATTGTGCTTGTTTGTTTGTTCTGTTGATTAGGTTCCTGTTAAAGGTGAGATCATATGGTATTTGTCCTTCACTGCCTGGTTTAGTTCACTTAGCATAATGCTCTCCAGCTCTATCCATGCTGTCGTGAAGGGTAGGAGTTCCTTCTTTCTTTCTGCTGCATAGAATTCCATTGTGTAAATGTACCAAAGTTTCTTGATCCATTCATTTACTGATGGGCACCTAGGTTGCTTCCAACACTTGGCTATTGTAAATTGCGCTGCTATGAACATTGGAGTGCATAGATTCTTTTGGATTGGTGTTTCAGAGTTCTTAGGATATAATCCTAGCAGTGGAGTTGCTGGCTCAAAAGGTAGATCCATTTTTAGTTTTCTTAGAAAATTCCATACTGCTTTCCATAGTGGTTGCACCAGTCTGCAATCCCACCAACAGTGCACTAGGGTCCCCATTTCTCCACAACCTCTCCAACACTTGTTTGTTGCTTTATTTATGATGGCGATTCTGACAGGTGTGAAGTGGTATCTCATTGTGGTTTTAATTTGCATCTCTCTGATAGCTAGCAATACTGAGCACCTTTTCATGTGTTTCTGGATCTTCTGTATGTCCTCCTTGGAGAAGTGTCTGTTCAAGTCCTTTGCCCATTTTTTAATTGGGTTGCTTGTCTTCCTAGGGTGGAGTCGTGTAAGTTCTTTGTATATTTTGGAGATTAAACCCTTGTCTGAGGTATCATTGGTGAATATATTTCCCCATACAGTTGGTTCTCTTTTTATTTTAATACTGTTTTCTTTAGCCATGTGGAAGCTTTTTATTTTGATGAGATCCCATTTGTTGATTCTTTCCTTTATGTTCCTTGCTTTAGGGGACATATCAGTAAAAATGTTGCTGCGTGAAATGTCTGACATTTTCCTGCCTATGTTCTCCTCTAGGACTTTAACGGGGTCACAGTTTATCTTTAAATCTTTTATCCACCTTGAGTTTATTTTTGTGTATGGGGTAAGATGGTGCTCGAGTTTCATTTTTTTGCATGTAGCTGTCCAGTTCTCCAAACACCACTTGTTGAAGAGACTACTTTTACTCCATTTTATGTTGCTGCCTCCTTTGTCGAATATTAATTGACTATAGAGAATTGGGTTTATTTCTGGACTCTCTGTTCTATTCCACTGGTTGATGTGCCTGTTTTTGTGCCAGTAGCAGGCTGTTTTGATTACAGTGGCCTTGTAATACATTCTGGTGTCAGGTATTGTGATCCCCCCTACTTTGCTCTTCTTTCTCAAAATTGCAGCAGCTATTCGAGGTTGTTTATGACTCCATATAAATTTTTGAAGTGTTCTTTCTATATCTGTGAAATATGTCGTTGGTAATTTGATAGGTATTGCATTGAATCTGTAAATTGCTTTAGGTAGTATGGACATTTTAATGATGTTAATTCTTCCAATCCACGAACACGGTATACACTTTCATTTGTTTGTGTCTTCCTTAATTTCTTTCTTCAGTGTTGTGTAGTTTTTTGAGTATAGATCCTTTACTTCCCTGGTTAGGTTTATTCCTAGGTATTTTATTTTTCTTTTTGCTATATCAAATGGGATTTATTTCCTTGACTTCTGCTTCTGCTCTTTCGTTGTTGGTATACAAAAATGCCTTTGATTTCTGAATATTGACTTTGTATCCTGATGTTTGGCCAAATTCATTTATTAGGTCAAGCAGCTTTTCGGCCGAGTCTATAGGATTTGCTATGTACACTATCATGTCATCTGCAAACAATGATAGCTTTATTTCCTCCTTTCCAATTTGGATGCCTTTTATTTCCTTTTCTTGTCTAATTGCCGTGGCTAAGACTTCCAATACTATATTGAATAGAAGTGGTGAAAGTGGACAACCTTGTCTTGTTCCTTATCTTAGTGGAAAAGATTTTAGTTTTTGCCCGTTGAGTATGATGTTGGGTGTAGGTCTCTCATTTACGGCTTTTATTATGTTGAGGAATGCTCCCCCAATTCCCACTTTGCTGAGTGTTTTTACCATAAATGGGTGCTGTACCTTATCGAATGCTTTTTCTGCATCTATTGATATGATCATGTGATTTTTGTCTTTGCTTTTGTTTATCTGATGTATTACATTTACTGATTTGCGAATGTTGAACCAACCTTGCATCCCTGGGATGAATCCCACTTGGTCATGGTGTATGATCATTTTGATGTATTGTTGAATGCGGTTTGCCAATATTTTGTTGAGAATTTTAGCATCTATGTTCATCAGCGATATTGGCCTAAAGTTTTCTTTCTTTGTTGTGTCTTTATCTGGTTTTGGGATTAGGATGATGCTGGCTTCATAAAAAGAGTTTGGGAGTTTTCCATCTTCTTGGATTTTTTGGAATAGTCTATGAATGATAGGGG
>PVKU01010182.1:0-54389 GCA_004027475.1 Anoura caudifer
GAGAAAGAAGAGTGGTTTGTCCTCCCCAGGGGGGACAGCCCGCCTTTTATTCTGTTTCCTTTTTATTGGGGGGGGAGCTCTTCTGACTAGCACAGGAAATGGTGTCAAGTGTTTAGACACATGTCAATCCACAGCACCACCTCTGACCGGCCCAGACTTAACAATCACCAAAATGCTCAACAACCTTATTCAACGATTACCATGTGCACTCATTTATTCAACAGACATCTATTAGCTTTTCTGCTGATGCCACAGATGAAAAAGATACCAACTCTGCCTATAAGGCGCTCACTTCCAGAATGAGGAATTCGAAGACATTTACATCAACACCTCTAAACAAGGTAAAAACTGATAAATGACCCCACAGAGATACACGGCAAGTGTTAACAGGAGTTCAGAAGACAAACACGTGGTTGCTCGTAAGAGAAGAATCAGGGAGGCTTCCTGAAATAGTTCTCACTGGAGCTGGTTTGCGTTCAGAGTCCTGTGTAAGGAACTGGGACTTTACAAATCCACTGGAGAAATGGAGCCTGAGGGCCCTGCCAAACACAGAACAACACAAGCGCTAGGGCTTCACCAGCCAGTGCCGCAGCCACTGGCCACATGCAGCTGCTGGGCCCCTGAATGGAGCCAGGCGCTCACATTATAGATGTGAGTTTAGATGTGAATTAAGTGCAAAATGCACAACTGATTTTGAAGGCCTGGTACAAAACAAGGATTATAAAACAGCTCACAAATAAGTTTTATATTGATCGCATGCTGAAATGGTAATCTTTCATTGATTGGATTAAGTAAAACTATTTTTGAGATTATGTTTGCTTACAGTTTTGTTCTACTTTTTTTATTAAGTACAGTCAATATATAATATTCTTACTTTTTAAATGTTGCTAGTAGAAAAGTTTAAACTATGTGTGTGGCTCACGGTTGTGGCTTCCATTGTGTTTCCATTGTTCGGCGCTCTGCTAAAAAGGTGAGGAACTTAGGTATGGTGCAACAGGAAGTGCTACAAGAATTCAGAAAGGATGACCAACGGTATGAGACCCTCAGGAGATGGGGAGCTCCTTGAAGAGGTATCAGATCTGCTTCAAAGACTTCCATGTCCTCCCGTGGTCCCTCTGATCTGGTAGTGCCCTGAGATCTATCCCGAGAAATCACTCATTTCCATCCCAGATCACTGAGCTCTCACTGACATCTCAATCTCCAATGTCCCAAACGACACCCACCGCCCTGCTCCCAGACCTCCCGCGCTGGCAACTGGCATTAAGGAACCATGAAACTAGGAGGGAGAGACTCATATGCCCTTAGTGGATTTTCAGTGAACTACAGAAGATCTCTTTTGGTTCAAGGCTGGCCTCACAAGTAGGTGCTCCAACCACGAGTTTCTTGTGGCTACCAAGTGGGCACTGAGAGAGTAACTGGACTATATTCTCAAACACAGAACCCGTAAAAGTAACTGAATCCAACTCTTCACACCCACTCTCAGAGACAGTTCTGTCTTGCGTCTGGGGGCAGAGCTTTGGCCCCTTCAGTAGAAATACATTGTACTATCAGGCAACCCACTGGCTTTCCAACCAAGCCTCCCTTCTCCCACGCCCACCGTTACTGCTACAGTCCCACGCAACTGCCCAGTATTAAGAAAGCCAGGCATCTAAACTGAACCTTACTGGTTGTTCTTCGGTCTAAATCAGTTAGCCTTATAATGAGCCTCTGAAACAAGTTTTCTGAAGCTGAAATAGACAAACTGTTGCCTCTCTGTTTTGTGAAAAGGTTCCTTTCACAAGGTACCTTAATTACTTTTCTTACTCATTTACACCTCTCCCAGAGCTTGCTCCTCTTCTGATTCTGCTAATATTGGCACATGCTTATCACCTGCCTTAAGCGAGGTGGTCCAGTGGAGAGTGTCCATCAAACAGCCCTCCACATACCCTTAAGAAAAGAAAAATTAGAAAGAAAAAATAAAGTACAAGAAAAAAGAGAAAGGGTACACACCAGATCACATATCTCGTTAATAACAGGACCTACAGAGGGTTGTTACTTTTGAAAAACACTCCCCCTTATCGGTCCTACATGTGTATCACCTTAACTTCTATATCATTCAGTCATCCGTTCATTTTTTCATTAATTCAACACATTTTTATAGAGTACCTACTACACAGCAAGGTGCGGGCTGGACAAGGTCCCTTGTCCCCCTTGAGGAGAGAAGCAGGGACAAAAGAACAACAAAGAAACAGCAACAAGTGCTGTGCAGAGAATTGAAACTGGGTGAGCGATGACGGCCATGTAATTGCATGAGACGGTGTGGTACGAAGTGCCTTTCCGAAGGGCTGATATTTACACTGAAAAGGAACCATGTAGGTGAAGACAGGGAAAATATGCCAAGGAGAGTGAGTAGTTAACACAAAGGCCCTAAGACAGGAACCAGCTTACAAACTTTACCCTAAACTACTCTGTTTCCACGTTTCAGTGATTTTCTGAAAATTCAACAGAGTGTGCTAGGGCCTAGGCACCGGAGCAACACCTATTGCACTCAATGCCTCCAACGTTACAGGACAGCGGTGTGCCAGAAATATATTTACTGATCGTCTGTCTCATAAAGGATGCTATTCTTGACGCTTAGACCACAACCAGAAATAAGACAGAAGCCATCAAACGAGCAACACAAATCTGTCAAAGAAATGTACCAAAAGGAGTCAGAACTGAGTACCTCCAGAGACCCCGAAGCAGCCAGAGAGCAGGCACTGCACTGGGAGTGAGGACGGACGTGCCCAGGGGGTTAAGCAACCATGTGATGACAAGGCAGATTTGTATCATGAAGGAAGAGTCAGGAGAAGAAATAAAGGAGCATCTAGGCGGAAGGAACATTACATGCATAGGCCCGAGTTTAGAAAGGACACAGAACAGAGGAATGTGTGGCTAGAGCAGAGGCCTCTGGAGAGAGAGGGGGAAGTGCAGCGGGAGAGGCTGGCAAGCATTGGGTTTCGAAGGCCTCCTACGATGTTAAAATTTATCCCCGAAACAACGGAGAACTACTGAGGAGCTTTCGGGAGGAGAGTGGTATGACAAGATTTTCACTTTAGAAAGATCCCTGGCTATAACGCAAAGAGTATTTGGGAGTGACAGAATAGAAATAGGGGATTAGTTAGGAGGCTGTTGCAGGAAAAAATGATGGCCTGGACTGAGAAAATGACAGGGAGGATGAAAAGATGAACTGCAAAAATAGTTAGAGCCCGAATTGACAGTATTTGATAACATACTGGCTAGGGGAAGTAAACAAGATGGAGACACCAAAAGTAAACCCCAGGTTTCTGGCATAAACGCTTGGGTGGGGGCAAGCAGTGCAGTTTACTGAGAGAGGAAGGTCTAGCTGAGGATCAGCTTTAGGGACAAAGGAAGTTTAGTCAGAGACGTAAAGAGTCTGAAATACCTTCAAGGCTTTCAAACTAAGCTACTAAAGGGCAGCTGGATACTTGGGTTTGGAGCCCAAAAGAAAGGCCTTGCTTAGCAGGACTAGAAATGGGACCCACTTAAAGGTCATCAATGTGTATGAATCTGGATTCAAACAAAACAACTATAAAAAGATATCTTTGAGACAATCATAGAAATTTAGGAAGTATTAGATGACATTAAGTAGTTGTGATTAATTCTGCTTAGGGATAAAAGTGGCGTGTTGGTTATGATTTTCAAAAGCCCTTGTGAAATGTATATTGAAGTATTTACAAGAGAAATGACAACATGAGCAAAATGTCAGTAATTGTTGCAGCTCAGGGATGGGTCCATGGGCATTAATTAAACTTATCTCTAGTTTTGCTTATGTTTAAAAACATCTGTAATAGTTTAAAAAAAAAAACCAGTCATCAACCTAGAGAGGAAACTGTGAAAAATGGATGGCACTGCTCTGGGATGAGAATAAAAGGGAAGAAAAAGCAGCATAAAGTGGGTGGAGGCTGGCATTTTGAGAAATCTCACGATTTAAGAAAAAAGCACAGGAAGAGAAGTCGCTGATGAGACCTGAAGACTGCTGAGGAGGAAGGAGAAAACCCAAAGGGGATGATGACCCAGAAGCCAAGAACTTGGGGAAAGGAGGGCTGAGAAGGATTCATTGCACTTAGCAACTGGAAGGCTGCAATGACCTTTTCTGAGTCGGACCAGCACAGTGCGGACAGCAACCTGGGATTTCAGTGAGCGGAAGGATGAATGGGGCCCGAGGAAGCAGAAAAAGTGGCTCCGCCTTGAAGGAGAAGGGAGTTGCAGTTAAAAGAGAATGTGGACTGAGAAAGGGATTAGTGGTCTTAGGGTAGAAAAGACTTGACCCAGTTTAAAGCAAAGGGGTGCCCTGACTGGTGTGGCTCAGTAGGTTGGGCGTCATACTGCAGACCAAAAGGTCGCCGGTTCAATTCCTAGTCAGGGCACATGCCTGGGTTGTGGGCCAGGTCCCCAGTTAGGGGTGTGCAAGAAGCAACCGATTGATGTTTCTCTCACACATTGATATTTCCTTCCCTCTCTTTCTCCCTCCCTCTCTGTAAAAATAAATAAATGAAGGTCTTCAGTAAATTGTTAAGTGTTATATATGTTACTATTTAATAATGATAGGTAAATAATTACTATTAAATTTATAAAGCCCAAGCAGCCTTACCATTATACTTGTTTCCTCTCCACAAAGAGCATTATATCTTCACTAGTGTAGAGGGAAAGAGAGAGATCAGACAGAGCAAACTAGCCAGTGAGGGTAATCAGGAGGTAACACACGCCATTTTTCTGTTGGGCACGGACGCGGTTAGTGATTTGTTCTGCAAAGCAAATGAATCCACAGCCTTTTTCTTATTAATGGTAAACCACAAAAAATACTTAAAGCACAGCAATATGTAGCTAACAGATTGTACATATTACAAAGGCAAATGTAATAATAAAGGAAGTAGAGTCCTATAAAAATCAAATAATGAAAATGGTATTCAGAAATCCATTAGCATGGAACCATGATGCTAGAAAAAGTAGTACTTTCAATGTAAGCAAAGACCTCTGCTTTTAAAATCCTTAATAGAGGCCCCCCCCCAAAAAAAATAGTACTAAGAGCCATGGCAAAATCTTGAAAATCTAACTGCCAAAAAAAAAAAAAAAAGACAGAAAAGAAAAAAACCCTAGGTTGCTGTGTTAATGCCCATAATGGACCCTGAGGTCAACATCAAGCATGCTAGTCAAATGGCTGCAAACCTAACTAAATGGATGTGGGAGGTACATTGTCTGTATCTATTCTGGGGGGTGTGTTGTGTTCCTTGTTTAAATCAAAGCCTATTGTCTGATCTGAAGAATTTCCAAACTGCCGATTCTGGTTTAAAACCACAGCCCATGGAGTAACCCTTATGAGCTGCCCCTGCTTTTGCTCTATGCGTTTCTCCTCCTCCACACACCTTTCTCTTCATTTTCTATCCCCTTTTCGCTCGGCTTGTGTATTCTCAGCAATGTCACTGCCAAGTAGTTAACTAATGTCAGTCACTTAACTTTTTATCATGCGTTTTAGTTGCTTTTCCGAGAGGTATTTGTATTTTCTTTTTTAATTATATTTATTGCGATGACATCGGTTAATAAAATTATATAAGTTTCAAGAGCACAATTCTATGATACATTATCTATATATTGCGAGTGTTCACCACCCAAAGTCAAATTTTCCATCACCATATAATTGACCCTCTTTACCCTTTACTATTCCTTCACTCCCCTTTCTCTCTGAAAACAAACAATCAATTACAAGGGCAGAGGACCTGAACAGACGCTTCTCCCAAGAAGACATACTAATGGCCAACATACATATGAAAAGATGCTCAACCTCACTAGCTGTTAGAGAAAAGCAAATCAAAACTATACAAAATGAGATACCACTTCACACCTGCTGGAATGACCATTATCAACAGGACAAGTAAGAGGAGAAAAAGGAACTCTTGTTCACTGCTTGTGGGAATGTCAACTAGTACCATCACTTGGAAAACAGTATGGACATTCTTAAAAAAATTAAAAATAGAGTTACCATATGATCCAGCAATCCCCCCTCTGGGTATCTACCCCAAAATTTTGACAACATTTATTTGCAAAGTTATATGCACCTCTCTGTTCACTGCAGTGTTATTCCCAGTGGCCAAGACATGGAAGCAAGCAGTGTCCCTTGGGAGATGACTGGATGAAGGAGTGTTACACAACAAAACAGACTACTACTCCACCATAAGGAAAGATGAAATACCACCATTCACAACAACATGGATGGACCGTGAGAACATCATGCGAAGCAAAACAAGTCAGACAGAAAAAGTCAAGAACCATATGATTTCACTCACGTGTGAGATATAAAACTTAAAGCAATAAATGTGAAAACAAACCAACAAAAACTCAAAAACACAGGCATTTGTATTTTCAAAGCTACCTCCAGTACTACAAAGGGAATCTCCACCTTCCGGCAAGCAGAAGACACATTCTCTGTGGGTTGGGAGCAGGCAGCTCAGGTCCTTGGAATCCCATCCGGCTGTAGCACCAAGTGGATGCTGAGATCAGTTCGGAGGCAGGGCATCCCTCTCGGCTCTCAGCTCACTGTCCCAGGTTGACTGGATTGAGTGTCAGATCTTTCCTTTTCCTTTTCATAAGGGCAGGCTTTCATGAGGATGGACTAGGGATGCCACTCAGGGCACTGAGCGCAGGAGAGAGGAGTGTGTGGTCTTCACCAGCCCGTGGGCAAAGGGACCAGAAGCATTTTCATAGATGTTGGTTTACTAAAGATTCACAATAGGCTTGGACATGTTTTTTCTCCAGAAAGAAGTTTGGAGAAATCCAAACTAAAATATAATTTTGGTTTATTTTTAAAATACTGTATTTATATTTCCTGTCTTCTTTAACAGTAAAACAGCAATTACCTTACATGAATAAAAATGCAATTTAATAAAGTGGCAGTTTACAAAGACGTAAGCAAAATGAATGCTTGGAATTATCTTTTAAAAGTCATTTGCCATGTTCTGCTGCTGTCAATTATCACGAAGGTTGTTCATGCTTGACACCTTGCACTGGTGAAATACTTTATTAATCAGATTTATTCATCAGAATGGTTCTACCTCCTGGAGAACTGCACCATGGTAATACGCGAGCGGAACGATGCCTGCCGTACGCCGGGAACTGCGTCAGGCCCTCTAACAGTAGTCCGCCTCGGTGGCTGTTATCATCTTGTCATACAGTTGAGGAAACTGGAGCAAATCGAAAGTTAAAAACTGGTCCGAGGTATTTGGCTAATATGTGATAGAGGTGGAACTGGTCCCTGTTCCGTCCATCGCTAACGTCCATGACCCGTCCACAAACACTGATGAACTGAAGTGATGTAAATCACGAGGTTCTGGCTGCTGGTCAGCCCTGGGAGCCAGGCTTCTGGGGCCTCCAGTAATGCAGCATACACGGGCAGCCACCTACTCTGTGCATGATGAGGGCCCTCCATGCCGCAGAAAACTATTGGAATTGTCCTGAGACCTACAGTCCTGTGGTGAGTCCTGCTGCAAACACATCTGAGCTAGCAGAGCGCATCTGATAGAACTGCACACAAACTTAAATCCCTTGGAGTTTTCCTGTGAAAGACAATACTCTGTTAGTTTAAATAAGAGGCAGAGGCTTTCTGAGACCTTTGTCCTGATGGGAAGTCTACAATGTGTACTTCCTGTGACTACCAAGCCAGTATTTCCTACTCTCAGGCAATGAATGAAGAAAGCTTTAGTTCCAATGCACAGATGATTTTGCCTAACCACCAGGACAGGACTCTGATTAATGATCCTGTTTTGCAACCTGTAACGGCCCTAAATTAATAACGTACATGTTAAAACATGTACAAACTGTGTGACTGGATGCGCATTTTGGAAATGTGTTTCATTTTTAATGACAAATTCCTAGGGGTAAGCACCTCTAATACTTCTCATCCCCCAGCAACCAAATCCTAGAATGCAGGAGAGTTCTTCAGTAAACATATTCCAGCAGAGGTCCTTGACCTTTAGGTCATGAACGCTCTGAAACTGGATACAAAATCGTGAGTGTGTGTGTGCATCTTTCTGGGAAAGGACCCACAACTTTCATCAGAGTCTCAAAACAAAAAATCCATAACTCTCCAAAGGTTAAGGATTACTTCATTTCAGTGATACCGTCACAGATCTTAGTTTCCTCTCTTCTTCAATTCTGATACGTGTAAATTTATTTCTGTATTGTTTTGGAGAACTGTAAGTTCTTTCCATTTTAGTAACTTGTGCTATTTCTTTTGGGGATAATGAGAAGAATAGGGAACTGAGACTAGGAACAGGAAATGCAGCTGTTGACAGGGCAGGAACAGAAGTTTTCATGACACCTCAGGAGAAATTAAGACGTCCAGGGAAAATAAGCCTGCTTCGGCACTGCAGTCCCCCACCCCGCCGCGCCACCCTCTGCCGCTCATGTCTGCAGGGAGGACGGGCAGACGGCATGGCATGGCCTAGAGCCATCCCGGCCGAAGCTAACGCTCTCAGGGGAGGAATTATGAAATACAGAAGCTGGACACACAATGCAATGTACAAATCAACGTATCACGGAAATGTACACCGAAACCTGTGTTACCCTATTAACCAATGTTACCTCAATAAATTTAATAAAACTTAAAAAAATACAGATGTCCTCCATGGGTTCAGTTCCTCAACACCCCCAAGAAATTTGGGTTGAAAAAAATTAAGATCTTATCAAGAAAAAAGGCTCTTTTGTATAAAACAATATAGACATAGTTGACTGAATTTTACACATCTTAAATAAATTAGTAGAAGTGGAAACGGCCCCATTTTTCCCACTTACCTTTTCCCTGGCTGGTGGAAATGTTCCAGGATCTCCTTTCCTCAGAGTTTCAACAAAATATTTAAAACTCCGCTTCGCTTCACTGTAGACACTCTGCATCCTGAGCCATCACTTTGCAGAGCACAGAGAGGTTCCCTCGGTTTCAGAGTCACCGGGACAGAGCTGCCCATCCCTGCCCCGCATTCCATCTCCTGGGTCCTGCTGTGATCTCAGTGCAAACCACAGACCAACTTGTGCATCTGAGGTGGTAAAGGCTCTGGGTCAGTCGGAAACATAAATCACAGCTCCTTCATTCCCGCAATTAGTCAGCAAATAAATATGGGCACCTTCTTCACGCCAGGCATCCTGTTAGGCAGTGAGGATACAATAGTAACCGAGACTAGCGCGGCCTGACCTTAGTTCTCACAGAATTTCCAGCCTAGTGGGGGACGCAGACTAATAATTAGAGGCATTTATCACATGTTGTGATACCTGGTGTGATGAGAGTGTTCTAGTGGAGGCATAGTGAAAGGGAACCTGAACTCAGCATGGTGGGAGACGGCCAAGACTGAAGGAATGGAAACCAGTCACAAGAGGAACTGATGCTACTTTGGGAAAGTGACAGCTGGGATAGAAAGAAGTGAATTAACCTGCAACATAGTTACATCCTTACTGCAGTCCACCAGAGTGCTGATCTACGGCCCAGGTTTTCTTTCCTTTAACTCTCTCTCTCTTTCCCAGCAGTTTATGGGAAAAACCTCCTCATCCCCTCCATCATTTATCTCTCTATTCCACTTCCAAACCCATGATCTGAGAATACCAACACAAGTTAACTGTACTGAAACAAATTCTCAAGCTTGCCCCCCAAAAGTGTGCAGAATATATCGTACTATATTTCCATATAATGTGACAAACTACTAAGCTTAGTTAGTGGCATTAGCCAGGATAGATAAAAGTCACCAAGACACTTCGCCATTTCAAGGATCCAAAGTCATTCTGAATCTCTGACTCAAAGCTGGGGCTTCTAGGAAAAAGCATTAATTCTGCATCATAAAGTCCGAAAAACATTTAACTTTTGGAAAGAGGCTAGAAAAGGTCAGCTAGAAACCTGAGTTTTCATGTTATCTGCAGGAAAGTGAAGCTGATTTACAAGTTTCTACAGAAAAGAATAGCAAATGCAGTGTCTACTATTATTCATTTCAGATGTACAGTTTCATTGGTGCTGTGTTTAGTGTGCTGACTTTTCCCCTTTATTTTAGTGGAAGAAACTTTCTAAGGGTTTTCATTAACATACTCACATCTTGGTACCTCTCACTCCACTTTCTTCATAATAGATTTGAAGGCTCCTCCAATGCAAAAGCCCTTACAGGTTAAGAAGATAAAAACACCCTCATAGTTACAAAGATAAAAACGTCTTGCCTCTCAGAACAGGTTTCCTTAATTGGCAAAGTGATTCATGAATTTCATAAGGCTTTCCCGTGAACAGAAAGTGTGGCAGTATGTTAAGCTTTTCCCAATAGCTGATCAGAAAGAGGTATTAAAGAATGTAGATTCTGAAGAGTTTGCATTCCAACAGAAGACAGGGGAGCTAAAACAAAAAGATTCAGAATGGCATGTAATTTCTGACCTCGCTGATGGTATGCGTGTGGAGAAGAACTCTCTCCGGGCACTGGCGGGCATGGGTGTTTCACCAGAAAGTCTGCCCGCAGGGGGAGGACAGCTAGCTATCTGCAGCGATCAGACCCTGTGGCGCAGTCACGGAAATCTTTGAGATTATGATTTAGGTGGGCAAGGCTCCACTTTGGAGGAGTTATCAGCTGTACTTATGTTGATCGCTTCCTCCACATGACCAAAAGGAGAAAAGAACAAATTGCAAAAGCATGAAGTTTCAAATCATTTTCTCCCTAAACTTAAAACACTTTTTAAAAACTAATATTCTAAAATAACATTGGTGCTGTAGAAATGAACTTTTTAAAGATTTTATGTATGTATGTATGTATGTATATATGTATGTATTTATTTTTAGAGGGAGGGGGAGGAAGGGACGAACGGAGGGAGAGAACCATCGATCTATCGGCGGCCTCTCGCACACCCCCAGCTGGGGGCCTGGCCCGCAGCCCAGGCAGGTGCCCGATCAGGAATCAAACTGGAGACCTTTCGGTTCGCAGTTCAGGGCTCAATCCACCTAGGCAACACCAGCCAGAGCTAGAAATTAATTTTTAACTAAATAAAAGTTAATGTATTAAGTTATACATGGAGGAAGTGTAGTTCATAATATAAACTCAAAACCAGGATTTTAGGAGCAAATTTTAAACATAAAATTGAGCTTTAAAAGACATGAATCAATAATTTTACAGTCAATTTCATATTTTCTTTAAAGTTCTATTTGAGAAGGCAGAGGGAATTTATAAATCCATGTTCCTGAAATGAATTAAGCTGATTATCCTTAGGAGGGAACAAAATAGGAAGAAAGAGAAAAAAAGCTAATACTTATTTTATTCCTACTATGTCCCCTGAATGAAAAATGCATTAGTTCCTTTAATTTCTCAGAAAGACCTACGAGATAGGTAAGTATACGAATATATCCATCTTACAGGTGAGGAAACCAGCTTGGAAAGGTTATGTAACCTACCAAAGTGATACAGCTCGTGACCAGCAGGGCAAAGCCGTGGCCTTCGGTCCATCTGCCCCCAAGGCCCACGTTCTTACATGGCCTTCTGTGGCCTCTAATCCCCACTTTGAAATCCTAACCAAAGCAATGGCTCTGAGGAAAAACTGGCAAGAGGGACCAAAAGACTCAGGCATCAGGTCCCTCATTAGCCAGGCTGGGAACCTTCTGCTGACCTCGGCTCACAGACTCCAGGAAGTCTTTCAGCCCTTTCACAGCAGGTCCACACCCACGTCCCTCTATTTCTAAAGATAAGGCGCTGTGAAGCACAGTCCCGGAAAGCTCTAAGAGATACATAGTCTAAGATCCTTCTGAAAAACGTGCAACCACATTAGTTTTTTAAAGACTTCAGAAGCCCCACATTAAATAAACCTGTTGATATGTGTTCCATCAGGAAATAAATGTCACACCCGAAATGGTTAACTAAAGAAAATTTAATGAAGGACGGTTTACCAAGTTTAGGCAGAGTTCAGGCAACCAATATGGTACCAGGAACCATCCTGGGACCAGCAACGGGGGGAAGTCATTACAACCACTAGACCTGGAAGGGCAAAGGTTAGAAACAAGGACCACAGCACTAAGATTCCAGAGAGGCAAGAACTGCGTAGAGGTCACCTGATGTTCTGCAGCTCCTTTCCCACCATGAGGTATTTGTCCTGTGGGGGGGCGTGGCAAGAAGGTGTGAATCCACAGTGCAAGAGGCTTTGCCTGAGCAGAGAGCAACTGCTGAAGGACTGATGAATTCTCAACCAAAACAATGGGAGCCAGGAGACCACGGGAAACTATGTTTGAAGTGCTGAAAGAAAATAACTGCCATCCTACATTTCTATACCCAGTAAAAATACTCTTCAAAACCAAACCTGAAATAAAGATATTGTCAGACAACAAAATGCTGGTAAAAGTCTGCCGTGGGCCCTGCACATCTCTGCACATCTTTGCTGAGTGCCAAGCTGCAAGGTCATCTAGTCCTATTTCTGTAGCAAGTCACACAGGCAGTTAAATAGGTCACAGGACCACAGCATGACTACTATGCAACGGATTGCTTCCTGCAATTGTTTACCGTTCAATACAAAAGACACGGAGCCTTTGGCCTTCAGTTCTTCAACTGCAGCACAACCCACTGTACCCAAAGCCACCATCGGGATTCACTAAGTTGCCCCTCGGGGGAGACTGGTGCTACCTGGCTATTGGTTCTGCTGTGTGTAACACAGTGTCTTTCTTGAATCCATTAAATCTTATCTCTATTCTTGGCATCTGTAGTGTTGAGGCAAGGCTGAGGTCCTTCCGTGACAACATGGGAGCAGCTAGTGAGGTGTCAAGACAGACAAAGACTTTTGGGAAGAGAAAAAACAAGGATCCTATGGTCTGAGTTCAGGATTATGAAGAAACTTTGGAAATTAGAAGCAAATGGTCTCACCCAAGTGGTGGGTAAAGGGAGAAATAGGGGTTCCCCCACAGGAACTGTATATGAATTGAGTCCATTTAAGAGGCAGAACAGTGAGAGGTATGATTGAAATAATCTGCCCAAATAATACCATGGTTGCTGCTTACTCCCCTCTGGGACAGGGCACTAGGAAGAGTATCCTGGACACGCACCAGAGAGGGAAGCACTTTCACCTGTTTTAGCAGCTACATCAGAACCATTCCTGGAGGTGAACGTATCCATGTCCAGAGTACACAGATGCGCATCTACAATATGTACTTCTAAACTACTTCACGTGTAAAACTATGCTACCGCTTTTATGTGCCACTGAAAAAGTTTTTGAGCATTTCCCCCCAACCCCATTTTTTCCACAAGCCCTACGTTTTTTTGTTGGGCGATTCTGTACAGCATGGTGACTTTTAGGACACAATTGTTATGTTATAGGAGAACTGCCAATACATGGATAACGGAATCATTATATGTGGGTAACATAATTCTAAATTGGCATAATCACTTTGGAAAATAATGTGGCAGTAGCTTGCAAGCTGAACATTGGCATACCTTATAATTCAACAATTCTACCCCTGCATATACAGCTGAAACAAAGCGCTGAGCCTGAATATCAGGAAACATGTTTGAGAATATTCATAGCATCAACATTTGTAAGAAGTAAAATTTGGAAACAACACAAATGACTATGGACATGACATAAAAGTGACATATATATATATATATATATATATGGTCTATCCATAAAGTATCCAGCCACGTAATATGAAAAATAGAGACATTTATTGAAGAAGATACGAGATACAAGAAACACTGTACATAGGACAATGATGCCTCAGTCCCCTTCAAAGCAGATACCTGGAGACCTCACATAGTTTCCCAATTGCCATCAGCTGCTCCATCATATTTTCCTGAATCTCATCAATGGTCTGAAATTCCCTTTCAAAGATGATTTTAGTTTTGGGAAAAGCCAGAAGTTGCAGGGCACCAAATCTGGGCTATAGGGAAGCTGAGTCACCCAGGTGATTTGATGTTTTGCCAAAAAACTCTTCATGAGATGTGACGCATGAGCTGGCACTTTGTCATGATGAAGCTGCCAGTCACCAGTTGCCCATAGCTGTGGTCTTCTGAATCATCTGAATAGTTTCTGCAGAGGAATGTTCAAGCTTAATACAAACTCTGACGCAGATTCATTGCTCTACTCACTCAGTCATTTTGGATGTGACAGCCACATAGTACACATGATCTCTCAACAGTGTCTACCATCCCCACTGACAAGTACAGTGAAGTCATCATTGTTCACACATGCGCATTCCAATCCATGCTCCTCGGCTGCCAGGTTACATGGATGCCCCACAAACCATTCTCGTTGTATTAACAATGGTTGGATGTTTTCTGGACAGACCTTTGTACGTGTGTCTGATGCAACTTAAAAGTGAGGTGATGATAAAAACAAAATTTAGGACAGTGTTTACCTACAAATAAAAGGCAGAAAGATGGGATAAGGAATAACGCATAGACAGTGATAAATATGTTACTAGTAATTTCTAGTTCTTGAGCTAATTTTATAGATATTCATTATATTATTAATCTAATTTTGCTTACTTAAGGTCTAAATAGAAAACTTTAGAAAACCATTTTATTTGATAAAAGAAACACAGTATGTTTTAATAGTTTCCAACATAATTAACATTTTTTTGTTTAACAATTATGGATAAAAGCACTTAAGAATAAAAATGTTCCTTTATCATAGCAAAATGATAGCACTTATTCATAGCTGATTAAAGTTTAGAAATGTTCTTTTATAAGGCATTGACTAAATCTCAATGTTGATGCAGTTGCTTCACATAAAAGTGACTTTTCAAATTACAACTTCTAACTTCTCTATTTCCTTTTAAGGAAATTTCCAGTAGGCCACCAGGTTAGAAATAAGCACAAAAATATCAATGTGTGTATTAGAAAAAGAAACTGAAATTATAGCTTGAAGGGAGGAAGGAGCTGAGTCATTCCCAGCAGAATGATGAACCACAAGCTTTCAGAGATGCAATTTCCTCCCCCTTAATTTGCCAATTTCACGGCCATCCATTAAGAAGTCAAAATGCCTATACTCAGCAAGTCCTCCAATACAGGTGTGCAGATGGCAGCACCTGTAATCTGTAGGCTGTTTACAAGAATTTTGTCCTTGGCATTGCTGCTTGGGCCTCTGAAAGGAGTCTTTGATCAAATTCTGTCAGGTTCTGACACGCCTTACATCTGCTACTAAAACACAGATGTCTAAGGTCTGCTTTTAGGCACATTTCCTAGACCACACACACATCAGGGACCTGGTTTGGGGGCACCTTCAGTGAGACGTCCAACTGTGGCTCCCAAGAGACCACGAATGTTTCACATGTAAGCATTATGTCCTTTTCCTCTCTGTGTCCCTACGGCCTAGCACATTATTGGTGAGCCCTGGTGGCAAAGGCAAAATGAAGTCCCACCTCTGGCACAAAATAGAGCTTCACAGCCCCCCCATCCCAGGCAAGCCCAGTGCCTGAATTAGGAGTAGGCACGTCAAAGACCTGAGCTCTGGCCCCAAGTGGCTCAGACTCACTGTGTGACCTTCAGCAAGTCATGCAACCTCTCTGGGCCTCAGTTTGACCATTTTTTAATGAGGTTATTGGGCTTAATCTTCACCTTAGTGCCCATGTAAATCCTCTTTCAGCTCCAAAATTCTATGACTCGATGAGTTGAAACCCACTTATTCCATCAGTTCCCATGAACTAATCAGTCAACAAATACGGCAAAGTATCTTACTTAGGAGGCACTGCTGGGTAACACTAAAGACTGGATATGATTCCTGTATCCGAACAGCTCAGACTTCCCAAATTTACATGGAAATACAGAGGACCTAGAAGAGCCAATACAATTTTGAAAAGAAAACAAAATGAGAAAGCTTATGTTACCTGACTTCGAGACTTCATGCAAAGCTAAGCAATCAGACCAGTGCAGCACTGGCTTAAGGACAGACATTGATAGACTAACGAAACAGAGTGCAGAAGAAGACTGTATATACACAAACAGATTTTCAACAAAAATACAAGGATAATTAAATGGATCAAATCTTTTCAAGAAATGTTGCAGAAATATCAGGTAGTCATATGAAAAAAAAAAAAAACAACTAAACAAATAAAAGAACCTCTCAATCCTTCATGCCATATAAGAAGAATAACTCAGCCCTGGCTGGTGTAGCTCAGTGGATTGAGTGCGGGCTGTGAACCAAAGGGTCGCGGTTTGATTCCCAGTCAGGGCACATGCCTGGGTTGCAGGCCAGGTCCCCGGTGGGGGCCATGTGAGAGGCAACCACACATTGATGTTTCTCTCCCTCTCTTTCTCCTTCCCTTCCTCTCTCTCTAAAAAATAAAGAAATAAAATAAAATAAAATAAAATAAAAATAAAAAGAAGAATAACTCAAAATGGATAATAGATCTAAATTTAAAAGCTAAACTTATAAAACTTCTAAAAGAAAACAACACAAAATTTATGTGATCTTAGGATGGGCAACGATATTAGACAGAATACAAAAACCACAAGCCATAAAAGAAAAAAATTGATAAATTGGCCTTTATCAAAATTTTAAAAGGCTCCTCTTCAAATGATACTACCAAGAACATGAGGAGGATTCTGGGAAGATGGAGGGTTAGGAAGCACCAAGAACCTGCTTCTCCACCCAGACAACATTCGCAGTGGCAGCATCCGTCCGACTTAACTGTTTAGGGGCTCTGGCGTTTATTGAAGGCGGTGAACTTCCAGCAGAGAAACTGGATGGTAAATTCAAGTTAATTTCAGTCAATTTCATCTTCTAGCACAGTAGCAGTGACCCATCTCCCACTGCTAGCCACATGTGAAGCAGCCGTGTACACACAGCCTGACTCATGGCACAGAGATTTATTTTCGCAATGCAGGGATGGTTCAACATACAAAAGTCAATCAATGTGGTATGTACCACTCTGACAGAATGAAGGGAAAAAAACACACAACCATCTCAACTGCTATAGAAAAAGCCATTTGGCGAAATTCAACAGCTTATCATGATAAAAACATTTAAAAACTAGGAATAAAGGGAAATCATCTCGACATAGTGCAAGCCGTATATGAAAATCCCACAGTGAACATTATATAGTCAATTGTGAAAGACGGAAAGCTTCTCACCTAAGAGCCAAAACAAGGCAAGGATGCCCACTTTCCAGTAAGCATTGTACTCAAAGTTATAGCCAGAGCAATTATGAAATAAAAAGAAATAAAAGGCATCCAAATCAGAAAGAAGTAAAATTATCACTGTTCTCAGATGATACAATTTTATGTGTAGAAAACACTGAAATTTTTTTAAGCTAATGCTAATGAATGCAGCGCAGTAGCAAAATTCACAACTGACACAAAAGTCAGTTGCATTACAATACTGTGTGAACAATCGGAAAAGGAAATTACAAAAACAATGTTATTTATAATAATATCAAGAGAATAACACGCTTAGGAATTAAGTTAGCCAAGGAGATCACAACGGCAACTAGGAAGGAGTGCTGAAGGAAGTCAAGTAAGACCTATAAAGGGACGCATCCCATTTTCATGGATTGGAAGACAGACAATGTTGTTCAAATATCAATACTGCCCAAAGTGATCTACAGATTCAGTGCAATATTACCAAAGTCCCAATGACATATTTTTGGCAGAAATAGAAAAACCAATCATAAATTTCATATGAATACCAAAGTACCTCAAATAGCCAAAAGAATCTTGAAAAAGAATAGAACTGGAGAATTCACGCTTCCTGATGACATTATGCCAAGGAAAATAAATCGGTCACAGAAAAACAAATGTTGCGTGACTCCGCTCACATGCAGAGCCCAGAGCAGTCAAACTCACCGAAACGGAAAAGAGCTCCTAGTGGCCGAGCAGGGGCGCGGAGCGCTGGTGCTTCATGGGCGCAGCTGCAGCTTGGCAAGATGAACAAGTTCTGGGAGTTGGATGCACAATAATATGACTATACTTAACATGACTGAATTGTACACTCAGAATGGTTAAGATTGTAAATTTTATTCTGTGTATGTTACCACAATTAGAAACAAAACAAAACAAAACAGAACAATCGCTACGGAGAGCACTCAAACGGAAGAATTCAGAAGGGCATATGGTTGTACAAGTTGTCTTGTACAAGGGCACCTGGCCATAGCTGTGAAATCCACCCCACGCTTTTGTGCAAGCCACGCAACCTAATTTGTAAGAAGGAAGGGTGAAGGGGAAGAGGAGAATAAGGGAGGGAGGGAGAAAGAGAAAGTAAGAAAGGGCAGCTAGTAGAGCTGAGGGCGGGGGAGGGGGAGGGAGGAAAAGGTTCTGCTCAGTGGGATAAGTTTGTTCTCAGGACATAACATATAAATTCCAGGTGCACAACATTATAATTCGACCTTTGTATACACTGCTGATAAGCACCATATGTCTAGTTACCACCCATCACCATATGGTTGGATCCTTTCACCCATTTCACCTAACCCCCTTCCCCTCTGGTAACTACCAATCTGTTCTTTCTACTTACCAGGTTTTTGTTTTTTGTTCATTTTGTTTAATTCCTCATATAAGTGAAATTATACAGTATTTGTCTTTGTCTTATTTCGCTGAGCATAATACTCACAAGGTCCATCTATTTTGTCACAAATAGCAACAGTTCTTCTTGCGACATAGACATGTGTGTGCACCTATATCACATCTTTATTCATTTGACTAGCAATAGATATTTAGGTTGCTTCCATATCTTGGCCACTGTAAACAGCGCCGCAGTGAACATAGGGTGCACATATGTTTCCAAATTAGTGGCTTCCTACTCTTTGGACACATACCCAGAAGCGGAAGAGCTGGATCACATGGTAGTTCTAGTTTTAATTTCTTTGAGGAATCTCCATACTGTTTTCTATAGCAGCTGCATCAATTTACATCCCCACCAACAATGTGTGAGGGTCCCCTTTTCTCCACAGCCTCTCCAACACTTGTTAGTTCTTGTCTCTTTTAGAACAGCCGTTCTAACCAGCGTGAGGTGACATCGCCCCGTGGTTGTGACTTGCATTTCCCTGAAGAGCAGCGATTGTGAACATCACCGAGCCAGGACAGCACTGAGTGGCTCGGCAGCACCGTTCAGGGTCTGGGCTTCCCTTTCCAACGACGGCATGTGCAAGGGGCCCTCACTTTTCCTCCAGAAGATGCGAGTGAGAGAACTGGGCTGCCTCTTCTAAGTCTTGCACTGACCTCTGCTTCCAAATAGCAAATGGCGCCATGCTGAAAAAGTCTACCATCTCTCTCGGTTCAACACTGCCTTCTTCTGAATGGGGATGCTCTGGGAGAACGCCCCATCCACATTAACATTAATTGAGCTTCTTTCTTTGTGCCAGAGACCATTCCAAGCACTTTACGTGTATTATATCACTTCATCCGGAAATATCCCAAAGGAGGTAAATACTATCATGACCCAAAATTTTAATTTTATAGATGGAGGATCTGAGACGCAGGTTCAATAATAGTACAGAGTCACACAGTTGGCAAGGAAAGCTCTGGAAATCCGTGTTTGATGTTTTCTTAAATGATAGATGTGACCTTTCCCCATAAATAATCTTTCCTTTCAGAACCGAAGTTAAACAAATTAAATAAGAGCTGGAATTCTTTAGAGCACATCACTTTCTAAAGGAGGCTGTTACCTGCCAAGTTAGTCCGAGGGTAGAGGAACAAAGGGAAGGTTACACAGGGCCAGCCCGCTTCCCAGCGGCGTCTCCGACAGGCAAGTCCAACCTGAGCACTTTGCGTTGCTAGTAACACTGAATTTCTTGCGGTTCCTGGCCTACACTATGTTTTCTTCACTGTGCAATTGCTCATGCTGTCCCTCCCCCTGGGAAAACATGGTCCCATGTTCCGCTTTCCCTGGACAGCTCTGCCTGGCCCATCAAGACTCAGTCAAAGACTGTCCTCTCTGGAAGCCTTCCCTAACTGCCTTCTTCCCACGCTGCCTGCAGGAGCCTAGCACACTCAGCACATTACATGGATGCCATCTCTTTCTGGTGCTTGTCTCCTCCAGCTAGGGAAGAGGCTGTGTCTTACTAATGATTACCATTTATCGAGTAATCGCTGCTTTCCATATGTTATCTCGTTTGATCCTAAACAACCCTATGACATCGATATTCTCAAACCCTTCTTTGCCAATAAGGAAGAAGTCTTAGGGCAGGTACCTCCTCTGAGCTACTAAGGAACAGATAGAAGAGAAAAACCAGCAGCGACACCAAAGCCCAGGCATGTACCCACTGGAGTGCACAGCTCTCCGCAGCGTCACCTCAGCGTTCCCTACATGCACCGCGGTAGCTGGCGAACCACTGGTGTTGAGGGAGTGTTTGCTGAACTGGTGTGGAGCTACTCACTGGCTTAAGTGACAAATAAATAAACCAGCACACACACGTGAAGGCACTGTATTTAAAAACTGTGAACCTTTATTCCCTTTAGCAGCAAACTGAGTCAGAAAAGGGGGAGGGGCAGAGAGGGTACTCTCTAGACCCATGAGGCCGCACCCAGGGCACACGGATCTGCGGGGCCCAGGCCAACAGCGCCAGCTGGCTGAGAGAAAAGCTGCATATGGACAGCTCACACACCAGAATAAGTCAAGATCAGCAAATACCGCATTCTGGAGTCGCTTGAACTTACTGCACACCATTGCTGTCCTTTAAAAAGAGGGATTTTTTCATTTTTATTTTATTTTATTTATTTATCTTTAGAGGGGAAGGGAAGGAGAGAGGAAGACAAATATCAATGTATGGTTGCCTCTCGAGTGCCCCCTACTGGGAACTTGGCCTGCAACCCAGGCTGGGAATCAAACCATCAACCCTTTGGTTCTCAGGCCCGCGCTCAATCCACTGAGCTACACCAGCCAGGGCAAAAGAGGGATTTTTTTTTTTTTTTTTTTTTTTTTAAGTAAGGGAGAGATAAGGGAGGGATTGACACTACACGGTTGGAAAGAAAGGGGGATGGATTCCCATGTCACACTTTCTTAGCCTCGTGGGTAAGAAATGCCAGGCAGGGGAACTATTTCACCAGGGCGCCCTAAAACGAGATGCAATGTAGCAGAGCTGAAATTCAACATCTCCGAGAGCTTCACAGTAAACGCTGCAATGGCAGCTAATATTTATAAAGTGTTTACCATGTCCCGGGCTCTCTGTGATAGGCGTTAAATAAGCTACGAAACAAACAAAATAAAAAACTCAGCATGATGCCTGACACCGAGCCCTCCTTCAACGTGTGTCAGAAGTAGTCATTACGTCTACTACGATTAGCAACGGCTCCATCTGTTCCCTCGTCCCTCACAATAACGCCATCAGGGAGGTACTGTCATTGCCCATGTCGCACGGGAGGAGTGAAGCGCAGACTGGTCAGGTAACACGCTCAGGTGTGCACGGTTGGAAGGTGGAGGGAATGAGCCCAAGGCAGACGCGTCCTAGGAACAGAAGGGGCTACTGCGGTAATCATGGCAACCACCGCCGACAGTCCAGCTACTGTCGGTGACCCTGTGCTGAGCACTTCACACCCATTGAAAGGGGCACTTTCACCCCTTTTAAATACAAGGAGATTGAGGCTCAGAAAGTTCATGTCCAAGTCTCACAGCTAATAAGTCGCAGGGTCCGGATTTAAACTTAGAGCTACCTGACCCCAACAGCTATGTGCTTTCCCATGACATTGGTTTTTGCTTTGTTTTTAAGATTTTATTTCTTTATTTTTAGAGAGAGGGGAAGGGAGGGAGGGAAATATCAATGTGTGGTTGCCTCTCACATGGCCTCCACTGGAGACCTGGCCCGCAGCCCAGGCATGTGCCCCGACTGGGATATGAACCAGCGACCCTTTGGTTCACAGCCCACATGCAATCCACTGAGCCACACCAGCCAGGGCCCATGACACTTTCTGTAATCTTGGCTGCCTGTGGTCGGGAGTGGCGCTGCGACCCATCCCCGATGAAACCACCGTGACACTGCAGCGGGCCCCCACGTCCTGGGCCCCGACTTCGTGGACTGACCTCGGCAGGTGGTGTTCTGAGGAAGGCAGAGGGAAGCCGGATAAGTCCGTGAAGGAATTTTCCACACGTGACTCCAAGTTTCCTGGCAAGGGCAGCCGTGCGCTCCAGCAACAAACCTGGACAACACAAGGTTCGGCTGAAGACATGGGGCTCCCCTGGAAAAAGGATTTGGGGAGAAGCTGCCTTCTCAAACAGACTCTTCGGGGAACCAAGTCTGAGACATTTTTAACTCAATGTGGAGCTCTCCTGTGTGGGCTTCCCTTGAGTCAAAAGCTTGACACAACAAACGAATGGCAGAACCTCTCTCCCCCAGGGCCCGCCTGGTTCCACCGCCACTGCTCTGAGGCTCAGGGGGAAGCAAGGTGCTTACAGCCCAGAGAAGGACCTAGAAATATCAAAGGGCTCAGACACTGCAGTATCCGCCTTAACTTACGCTGGGGTCACAGATGGTGCTCCACAGGGCAAACTGTATGGCAGCATCTGCTGGTTACGGCGGCAAGTAAGACAGGCACTGGGTGGACGCCTCATCCGTGCGGTTGGAAACTACAGGCCTTACGTTGCAAAAAAATGTTCAATTTCAGTCCAGTCTGTCAGTGCTTCCTAGGGGTTTCACCTTCCCCAGTTTTCTCCTCCGTAGGAAAAAATCTTTAAAACCATCTCATAAGTAAAAACAGGTTTGGAGCTTCCCAGGGCTCATTCATCTCGTCATTCTGTGCTCCTGGGCCGTTCGCCTGTGTGTCCTCGGAACGGTTGGGTGGGTTTCCTCATTTGAAAACACTGCTGACATCCCAAAGTGTTTGTTCTAATTATTGCTTAACACATTCACAAGAAGCCTCCCAGAAGGTAAGCAAACTTGGATCCTCATTGCTCTGGTTTCAACTCAAAAACGTAAACGTATATACATTCGTTAAATGGGTTGTGATTTTAATGACGGAAAAATGTGGTTAATTCTGATAGGGATTATTCCAAAGGTAATAAAGATAAAAGCTGTCAACATTAATTAAGCACATATTCATTAAACCCAAGGTAGCTTCAGTTTCTTTACTGCACAAATACAATTAACACTGAATCTGAATCTCGATAAGTTACATAATCATGTGACTCGCAATAAAGGGAGGATACAACCTTGGCCTTCTCCGTTTTACATGGGAAAACATTAATGACGCTGACATCGGAGACAATTAGACAGTGTCAGCCGATTGTTTTGAGCCAGCTTTCTCTCACATCTGTGGTGTCTACACGCGAGAAGCCTCATTGTTTCCGCAGGCCTCCTTCGGGCCTCGGCTTTTTGTGTAAACCGTCAATCTTTTGGAGAATATCAAAGCCGTGAGGAAATTAGAACAGACCAGCTCTGCTGCCCCACACTAAAGCTTAGCAGGGTGCATCCACTATGCTACTAATTAGGCAGTGACCAACAAAATAACCTGTCAATGTCCGCTAGCCATTTCCCACACACCTGCATTTCATACCCTAATAAGCATACAGCAAGAGAGAAAGAGGGATAACTGCTGAAGTGTGAAAAATGAACAAAATATAACAATGTTTCCATCCCCGGCTACACTTCTGGCAATTACCATTTAACATTAGGGGGACTCGACACGTCTGGGGACTCACAATACGGCATCTGAAACTAAAACCCAGGGGGGAAGCCACACATTGAGACCATATGAAGGTTTGCTTCGAAAATATCACGCTAAGGAGAATCTAGAGTTATGTGTAAAACCCAGGGAACTGAAAATGACCATAATTTTGATGAGGGACCAAAAGGCTGAGTTTTTAAAAAAACATTTTCCCTTTGAGCCATGGAGAGAGAAATGCATATTCCTCTCGTGGTTTCCTTCCTGGTGGAGGAAACTGAATATACTGCAGAACAGGAAATAGAGTTTCAGGTTGTCAGGTTTTCCCTTACACTTCCCACCCTGACTTAGCCCATCGCCGGTCATCACCATTCTTTCACCGACCATATATTTATTAATTGCCTTTTCAGGTCTCTTAATTCTCATGGGTTCCCACCGTAACTTCTGAAAGCAGCATTTTATTTTCTAGTATTTTCAATCACAGTGAAAGCCACATGCTTTGCAGTTGAGAAAGCTCAAAAGGCACAATGTTAAATGGATTGAAAACACTCCTTCTTTGCCCTTGAGCTTTAAAATGTATTTGAACACTTTTATCACGCAAGTGCAGAAACAGGTTCCATGACACCTTTAGCAACATATTTCTTAATAGATGCCAGCGGAATCTCCGTTTAAGACTCTTCCCAATTGCCTGAAGCACAAGATTGCTTTAACTCTAATATCTTTACTGATTCTAGGATTTCTGAACTGAAAATATATATACTACCTCGAAAAATGCAATGGTGAGAAATAAGAAGTGTAACCATTTGGTTATTGTGATTACAACGAAAACAAAAAATAACTGGACCCCTCTCAGATTGCAGGACCAGATATGTATCCTTTGGAGCAGCTCCTTTTTGTGCCTGGGGATCCGGCTGAACCTTTTTCAAACAGAGCACAAGAGGAACGTAAGGACAAAATGGTGATGTGGAGAAACATCACTTCGTCTCAATATGGGCCAAGGAACGGACGACATTGTGAGAACATCCTTGATAGATTCCCATACAATGTAGACCAACATTCAAATGGTATTTGTGAGATACTTCTGAACACTACTTCTCTTTTCATTAGACTTTACCCCAAAAACAGCATTTCCAATTATAAATAAAAACTTTCTCCACCTCTTCCTACTTGAACTCAAGTACAGAAGGCCCCTATTTAAAATGCAGCCCCGGAGCCGCCACCAGGCTGCCTGTTCAGCTGCCAGCGGCTTTTGTGCACAAAGATGCTAATTGGCCCTAATCCCCTCCTAGAAGCTGTTTTGGTAGCCTGACCTGGCACCCTGAAGAAGGACACCTTGGTGTGAAAAACTAAAGGGCCCATTGAGGAGGGAGTGAAAGGCAGCCAAGCATTCCAACACATTTTAATTTCAGGAATTAAAAAAGAGGAACATCCTCATGGCGATCCTAGAGAAATCTTACAAAGCCTTAATAACAGTGAAGTAAGTCCTACAAACACCCAAGCTACACACACACACACACACAAACACACACACAGTAGGAAGCCCCAGAGTGAAGGCAAAAAAGAAATTCGGATTCTCAAATTCTCCACTTTTTTTCCTTCAGCTTGTCAACTGGTTCTCTGAAATTCAAAGACTGAACTCATCTAACTGAGACAATTATGTTTCCCACCTGAATTTACCAAACTGATATGCTTATGAAAATTGTATCGTTCCCCCTCTGTTCAAGCACCCGAAGATCCCGCTGGAATGTATTATTTGGTGGAAGTGCAGTAGCTGTGTCAATGACTCCACTGAAATTTACATTCCAACTCAGAATTTCTGGAAGAAAAAGTGAAGAGAAAAGGAGTGGTGATTCTTACGGCAAACTTCGAACTCGCTCTGCTACATGTCGAATAAACAATTTTTTTAACACACTGTAAAACGCTATCTACACTCTGTGCCAATTTAGAAAATATACATTTACACCCTGGGTGGTAAATTATGCTAATGGCATGCGTGGTCTACTACTGTGGGGTTTTGAATTTTTTGACAGAGTTCACAGATCAACTTCATGGGTCAAAGGAGTTTGCCTTTCATCTGGTAAAAGCAGAAACATATCAAAATTATGGATTACTGCAATTGCACCAAATGCCAAATCTTCAACCATGACCTATTTTATAATTTAATCTCCCACACTGATTTTTGAAGGGTTTTTTTTTCCATTAGCACATCAGACACAGATAAGAGAGGTGAGGGCTGCCTCCAGTGAGAACATTTGCAAAGTGCACCATGTAAAATGGAGTAGAATGTCCTCGAAACCACGGAAGAGACGCAGAAAGGGAATGGAAAGCTTGTCGAATCACCAGTGGTCATCCCAGGAGCGGAAGAAGGCATTCCGGTGTACTTCCAAAAGTCTGAAATTCGAGATGACCTAGCCTAAGGAAGGAGATCTGAGTCATCAAGGTGGAGCTTGGATAATGGAAGCAGACACTACAGACAATCCTCAAGGTAACAGCAGCCCTATTATGGCCCAAAACACCTCTCCTACAAGCCACTTACCTCTTCCCACTGCTCCTTTTTTAGAGGTTCGCCAACCAGAATAAACACTAACCACACCAAAGTCCATTTTGAACGTGAGTACCAAGCATGACCATGATGTAGACCTTACAAGTCACTATCCCAAAGGATTCCTTGTCACTTAGCAAATAAAGGAGGAAGAATGCAGGACTTGGAAAGTTGTTCACTTTCGAACTCAGTGTCCAGGTTTCCTGAATCTCCTGCAAACGCTTCTTCCTGCTGGTGGAGACAGTCAGGTGACATTCCATCACGCAGGCCAGCGTCTCAGACAGACCAGCCCTGAAGGAGACAAAGAATGGCTGCCTCCTTTACACCCCTACTTTTAAAAGCTCTAGAACATATGTACCCAATACAGAAACATTCAGATTAGAGGTATAAACAAGAGGTATAGTGTCCATTCCGATAAATCTCATTTAAAACGTGTTTAATGGGGGCCTACCATCCACCATTATTTTGCTTGTTTTTGGTCTCAGGATATTTAGGCCAGAACTTAAATAAACTTACCCAAGTTCACGGAGTTGTCGAACAGTAAGGTTAAAATTTGAGTCCTGTCAGATTCCAAAACTCGCTTTCTTTTTCTTCACACCAGAATGCTTCCCCAGATAATTTTAAACTTTGACCAGGTAGCCAGAGAGAAGTGCAACAGAAAGATGCTGGTCTTTCTAAATGTCTAGCATCGCCATAAAAATATGGTGGGTGGTCAATAAATGTTTGCAGAATTAAACTTTGTTGACTACCTCCTTTCTCTCACCTTTGAAGCCTACGTTAGAATCCCGATTCCTTCCCATCCTAAGATGGGTGGCTTTAGACAACACTTCGCCTCTGCGAGCCCATGGAATGAATAAATAACAGCCCATCCGATTGTCATAGAGAGTCAACAGGGGCAGAGCATCTGGCACACACTAGGTCAGCACCTGGGAAACCATGACCAGCAGTCCAACACCACCGGTTTTTGTAGCTTAAGCTTCATTGGGTCATGGCCACACTCATTCGTTTATGTATTTGTTTGTGGTTGCTTTCAGGCAATAACAGCAGAGTTCAGCCCACCAGAGACTGTATGGCCCACAAAGCCTTAAGATACTTACTATCTGGCCCTTTACAAAAAAAAAAAAAAACTTTACCAAACCCTGAACTCAGCAATCGATAAAGGTATGCCTCCTTGCCATTCCTTTCCTTTACTGAGTTTGGTCACTTCAGGCTGAGTGAACTACGTTCTTTTTCAATGTTTTTAAGACCCAGGTACCGTACCGTGAACACCCACCCCTACACACCCAGGCTGCATGTGGCAGGACCCGCGTGTGCTATGTCTCTCTCTGTGGAAAAAGCCACGAGAAAAGCTGGGCGCACTTCAAAAGCACCTGCTCCAGGGCTGAACTATGCTTTTCTCCCGGCACGGCATGTGATTGGGCCGCCATTAATTCACGTGGGGCATTTCTTCCAGGCTGTGGAAGAGATTCTCGAAGAAATGATATTTGGGCTGAAATCTAGAGAATAAGAGCTAGCTAGGCGAAAACTGAGGGAATAAGCACTTGAAGAAGTTGAAACAGCTTATGCCAAGATGCTGAGGTAGGACAAAGCTCGCAAAATGACCAGAGCGGCTGAAGCAACACAGAAAAAGGTAAAAATGAGGCTGGAGAGTAGGCTGGAGTCATCACAGGGGGCGTTTTAGGCCTCAGTGAAGATTTTCAAATTTAGGCTAAGACCCACGTGGGTTGAAGAACCATTGAAGGATTTTAAGTGACATAATCCAATTTATATTTTAAGATCACTTTGGCCGTTGCATACTGATTAAATAAATAGACAGGGAAGAGTTGAAATAGGGAGCCTCCATGGCTGAGAAAAGGCTAAAATCCAGGTCTCCTAATTCTCAGTTAATTTTCCTCTTGCTACACGAGGCCGTTTGGGAGAAAGTAACTCACGTAACGTTGCATCTGGGTCTCCTTCTCCAAGCTCCAATTAGACCATCTGAAAGGGACTCCAGGGACAGGCAGCTACGTGGACCAGTAGTCCGGGTGTGAAGACATAAAGGACAAGGTGATGGACAAAAGGTCTTCGGTCACAAGTCTCAGGAATGAGCCGACTTGGAGCAACAGCGTTCGGCTGTCCAAGGAATAAGAGAACAGCTGGAGAGTGAACAGTTGGAAACGTGGCCTGAAATGTGATTACAATTAGGATGAAAAGGGCAGGCCAATAAATGGCCAGTAAAATTCTGAGAAATAGTGAAGAATTTTCAGGTGTCAGAAAAAGCTAACTTATTTCCTGTAGTCCCTAGGACACAGGAGGCAAACACAAGGCCCGTGGGCTGAATCCGGCCTCCACCTTATTTTATTCGGCACCGCACCTTGTTTCTGCCAGCAGCAGCACCGAGTTCTCGCTTAACTGTTAAGGAGTAGTTACATTCATACAGTCCTAAAATTACATTCGGCCCTTTGAAGGCAACCCAAGACTGATGTGGCCCCCAGTGAGAATGAGTTTGACACCCCTGCCCTAGAGGATAGAACAGAGGCCAACAGGGTGAGAAAAATAAAATAGGGTCCCAAAGGGTAAAGGAAAACTAGTGGAAGTCATATGTTCATTCACCACGAGGCAGAACCTTCTAACGCAAAATTGCCCCAAGTGACAATAGCGTGCTCCTGACAATTTGATTCAAATCACTTGCTCAAGGGCACTGCAGACACCGTACTAAGTGCCTGAGTAAGCTCCCTCTTGCTGGATGCTTTGGGGCCACTCAGCCGAGTTAGGTGACTATAAGAGTCTCTTCCTACATGAGGCTGCATAGTTGCCACAAAGCCTAAATGTGTTGTTGTACTGAAGTATGAGTATACCTTTCTTCCACTCCCAATTACACACACACAAAAATCAAATGGTAGAAGTAAAGCCGGAACCTTTGTCCCTTTTCCCTGTGAAACCCTTTTCTGAAAAATGACCTGTCTACACAGCAAGACTAGAATGCCGACTTTCCCCAGCCCAGCTAAGCACCAAGCCCCAGGAACAGCACGGCCTGTCTGGGGACACCAATCGGAGCACCGAGCGTGACAGCAGATCAGCCAGGGCACTTACATTTCTAACAGGGAGGTAATACAGCCGTCCTCTAGATTTCTGCAAACCGGATCTCAGATACCGAGGTATTTCAAATGCTTTATTAAGTCTTAGGCAGACACCAAGACGAACTCCTTATTCGTCTCTACAAAGACTGAGGCAATGCTACTGAAATCTCACACATGCTAAAATTAATTCGGCCAAAATGTTCAGGGACTTCTGTTCCTCCCACCTCAAACACCTGAGGAAGTGGGCTGCCATGAAAAGCCCTGCATTGTTAGAAAATCCGAACCACACCACGCTTCCTGGGCTCGGAAAATTAGCAGGAGCTCGCCCTCCAGCTTCCGGCCCTAGTGTTTGCCTGCTTTCTCCCCCCCTTCCCCAAACAAGCGGATCTAGTTACATTTGTTTCACCTCTCAAATATTTTGGCAATTTTCCTTTTTGAACAGAAGAATTCAGTTCCTTTCTTAAGAATCCAAGCAGGAAAGGCAGGTGAAAAAGTTAACTGAGAAAACTAACAGTGCCAGTACCATAATTACCCGAGGAATAGAAAGCTCTATTCTCTCAGTGATGAAAAAGGGGAATTACACATGTAACCTCCATTAACATTAATGGGACTCACCTCCATAAATCCCTTAAGCGTCAATGGGAAGAATGGACTCAGCACAGCCATTGGCCCGGCACCTCCACCCTTTCAGTTATTTCTATTATTTGCTTAAAAGGCAAAGAGATGGGCGCTCGGCAAACCAGAACCTGGTGAGGCTTCACTCCACTGGATTTATTCACCTGCCTCCTCAGAACCATTTTGGCAGAATGATGATAAAAACTGAGGCCTTTATTTTGTTTTCTTTCCTTGTTCATACTTCACTGATGGGAACAGAAGCTAATGTACCACACGGGTTTTTCCTTGGTGCTTGTGGGTTTGGGAGCTACTGTTTCTGCCCTGGAATGCGATTCCAGCAAAATCTATGCTGAGAAACAGCGCTCGGCTCTGCATGGTCAGGAGGAACAGCCGCGTGGGGGAAGACACTTGTACCCAAATGGTGAAAGACACCGTGCGGACAGCGGGAGTGCCGCTGTGAGGGCACAAACCAAGGGCACTGAGACAATACAGTCCCTGCTGAGGACCAAGGGAAGGTGCTATGACTGAGGTGATGTGTAAACTGGGCCTCACGGGGCAAGTACCGTAACACCTACCCCAACCTTAGGACCGACATAAATCCAGGAAACCCTTACACAAGTGAAAAGGCACGAAACAATGGTCAAGGTGAGAGATCTGGTGCCAGATGAACTTGGGTTTGACCCCTGGTTCTGACAAGTGTCCGTTTCCCCATCAATAAGGTGGGAATAAGAACGCCTAGCTCAACAGGTTGTTGAGAAAAGTAAATGAGGCAATTGTGGAATTTACTGAAAGCCTCAGCACTAAGTCTTGTAATATTAGTTGACCATTAATTTGTTACTATTACTATTCAAATTATTTGTAGCCTCCAAATTATTCAGCATTAAGCGCTTCCACCGTGAAAGTCCGATGTATCTGGCCGTCCCTGGGAACTGTGTGAGCGGGACTGGGTTCGAGCGGAGCAGCCAGTCCCTGCCCCTCCAACACGTGCTCTCCCGGCCGCCACCTGTGATCACATCCCTCTGCTCACTTCAGATTCCCCTCCGTCCTCACAGCCGATGCTCCTCACGCCCCAGGCCCAGAGAGCTTCTCCTAGACCACCTGAAGCCAAGGTGACCCCCCAAACTATGAAACCTTCCCGGTGAAAGCCTATTAGGTACGTAAATCTGGAACTCTTATGTATAGATGTAATCACCAAGGTCCAGAAAGGTCGGAGGACTTGCCCACGGTCACATGGCTGGTATTGGGCAGAGCCAAGACTAGAATTCTGGTCTTTGATTCCAAGTCCCATTTATTCTTAAGCACAGGACCTCAGTCCAACTTAGTCCAGTGATAAACCAACTATGATTAGAATATAATTTTTAAAGCCGGTGAAGATGATTATGCATGGGATTATTTTTCAGTCTTTGTGCTCACCCTCTTTACCGTGCACCAGGATCTAGGGTGAGCACTTTCCAAGCATTTACTTAGAGTGCGTCAAAATCGCCTGGAGGCTGTTAAACACAGAGACTACAAACTCCAACCCCAGGGTTTCTGCTCCAGCAGTCTGGGCTGAGGCCAGAGGACCGCATTTCTAATGAACACATCCCCTGGTGGCCCTGAAGCTACTGTGAGGAGCACTAGAGTAAATCATCTGTAGGGTACTATCCAAGTCTGATACGCCGATTGAACCCACACCCCAATTCTTATCCTCTGGCTTCACACTGAGACTTAGGATTGAACCCTGAAAATTCTCCATGTCCTTGTCACAATCCCCCATGACCTCCACTTGGTCCAAATGAGAGGGTTTTCCCTTTCAGTGTGAACCCAGCAAAACCGGTGCGACAGCAGCTGGGGCATGTGTGGTGACCCTCTGCTGCTGGGGAGGCACAGACGGAGTCCGCGCTCTCCCAGCACATAGCAATTTTCTTAATAACAAATTCCTGATCACCAGAAGCAGAGCCACCAGTCAATCACAGACACTTTCAACAAAGCACCCTAGCCATTCATTAACGTCTGTCTTTTCTCGCTACACAAAGGCTGGTACTGCACATTAAAGCCTTTTCCTCCCACCGCCGACAGAGGGCCTGGGCCTGCTACGGTAAGAAAATAAAGCATGATATTAAATGTATTAGGGCCTTACGGCGTTTTAAAATTTACAAGGCATTATCTCCCCCATAGTTTCATTACGGCTTCATAACAATACTCCGAGGTTGGTATTATTATTCCGTTTTACAGCCGAGGAAACAAAGGCTCAGATAGGCTTAGTGATTTAGCTAAAGCCCTGGTTAACGAGAAACAGGAATGGGACTGGAACCCAGCTTCCCGCCTCCCAGCCTAGGCCTACTCCCGCTGCCTCTTGATCCAAATTTGGGAAAAGTTCAAATTGAAATTTCTCTTCCAGGCTCCCTTCGTCCTCAGCATGTTAACAAGAATGAGTCATTATGGGTAACTAGACGAAGAACTCTTAATTGCAGGTCTCTGAAAATGGAGAAGTTTAATTACATATTACATATGTGATTTATCAACCAGTTTTGATTATTGACAATGTTTTTGAAAGATTTCTTTTCCTCTAAAAATTAAAATAATACATTTTTTTAATCTGCCCTGAAATGCTTTGTTTTCATTCAAATAAAGCGATGACGATTCCTTGGAAGTGTCATGATTTCTAGGCAACTGGTCTAATGTCAGACAGGCATTTAATTCCTGTGTATTCATCATGATTACATCTGAAACTACAGAGGCTTTATCTAGAAACAACTGTCATTTTCTGGACAAGGCTAAGTAACAGAAACTGGTCTGGGCTGCAAAGGGCCACTCTTTAAGAAACCCTAAGCTTGCCCCGACTGGTGTGGCTCAGCGGGTTGGGTGTCCTCCTGCAAAGTGAAGGGTTGTCAGTTCAATTCCCAGTCACGGCACATGCCCAGGTTGCAGGTGTGTCCCCAGACGGGGTGCACACACAAGAGGTGACCGATCCAATTGATGTTTCTCTCCCTCTCTTTCTCCCTCTCTTCCCTCTCTCTAAAAATAAATGAGTAAAATCTTTTCTTTTAAGGGGAAAAAAACCCTTAAACCTTCCATTCCTCTCTTTGGGCAGGAATCTCCACCAAATGCCACCCATCTTGAATGATTCTGGCACAAATTTGGGTTTGCCTGAGAGAACAGAACAGCTGAGGGGCCATCCCGCCAAAGGAGCAAAAAAATGTCCAAGTTCCCCTGTGTTACTGAGACAGGCTGAGAATGAGGAATGAGCCAGATGTTCACGAAAGCAAGGCCAGGGCTTTGAGTCAGGATTGGGTCTCAAGGGGCCCTGACCAACCTCTGCAGCAGGCTGGAGGAACACTGCCCATCTGCCCCAAAGTTCCCAAGAAGGCCAGGCTCCTGCCACCTCCCCCAGGTCTCGGGAGAGCCTGTCTTGACCACCAATGAGATCACTTCTGTTTTCCACCATACCAGGTAACCATGGGCATTACTGCCCAGAGAGGCTAACTTCCTTGTTAGAATAACACAGCTCATAAGTGGTGGAATCAAGATTCAAGCCAACATTGAATCGCATTCATTTATGTAGTTGATAAATACTAATTCAAAACTTTCTCAGTGCCAGGTACCAAGCTAGGTGATGGGCAGAATAAAATGAGCCTTAAAAGTGTGGAGAGAAAGTGGAAAGGGGACTGTAGTCTCAGGCTCAGCAGAAGATGGGGCTGTGTGCAAGGCCTCCCAGAAGGCAGAGGACGGTGAGGATATGAGTACCGATTGCACTTCTTTACATTAAAGCTCTTCTGCAGGCAGACCAAGTTTCTGCTGGTGCAGAAAGCAGCTTGTCCTGCTACTCCCCTTTCTACTATAGTCTCCTCAAAGGAGGCCTGATTTGCCGTAGCCCAGGTGGCAAGGCTTCCTGTACCCAGGGAGAAAACTATGCACTAGGCAAGAAGCAGGCCCTTGGAGAGTTGAGTTGCTCTTCTAAGCTCTAGGGCTCACTTTAGAGCCGTCACTCACTAATGGTACCCTATAAAGCGGCAATTTACCAATTAGCACTGAATTAGAACCTGGTCCTTGAAGAGCCAGCACACCTCCCTCCAGAGGTGTCTAAGTGACCCCCTGCAGAGACAGTATAAAAAGAGACCCCGCCCAGTGCATTACAGCTCTTCCGAGCTGCGCAAGGCCTCTGCTGCCCTCTTGGGAGATATCAAAAACAGCGGCCTGAAAGGCAAGGGGCCCAGGTTCCAGGGCTGGCTCAGCCACTTGAGTCACTCCGTGATAAATTCTTTCCCCTTTCTGTGCCTCAGTCTGCCCAACTTTGAAATGTGAGCCAGAGGACTTTGACATCTAAGGATCCTTCCAAGTTGGACCATCTAAGATAATTGTTCTTCTCTTTGGGGGTCATAGATTCTTTTAAGAATCTGCTAAGTAACCATCCCTCCACAAAATTGTGCCTACAATTGCAGAAAATTCATGGAATTGCTAAAGCTTAAACTAATAGCCTTAGTCCAGTGTGGGCTTGAAGTTAGACAGGTCTGGGATCGAACCCTCGAGATACCTCCCCCCACCCCATGGGCAAGTAAGTCTCCTACCTTTGAGCTTCAAACAGAAAAATGGCAGGAATAACACCTACTTTGCAGTACTGCTGTGGGAATGAGAAATAATTACAGACAAGTATATATACAAGTACATACAAATTCTGCCTTCACACCTAATTTACCCTCCTACTTCTAAATGCTGGGGCATTCACGGCTCGAAGGCAGAGCCAGGGGTTGGCCGTGTACCCAGCAGTGCCTACAGCACCTAGCTCAGAGCACACGGAAGCAGCTCTGCCTAACGAAATCAAAATAGTCGTTAAATTCAATTACAGTTCAATGCAGAAACTCATTCGACTCTTGCCATTCGTTGCCTTACAATGTCAAGTATCTTTTTATATATTTACATTTCAGCAGTCAACAAATACTGATGAAGCATCTGTCACGTGTCAGGCACTGTGTTAGACACTGTTTAGATTCTCTCACTTTCTCCAACACAGGATATGCTACCTACTAGGAACTCAATAGGTGTGTGAGGATCACAAAATGGAACTCTTTTCCTCCCCAGACCCCATGAGAAGCAATCACAATGAAACAGCACCTATGAAGTACGCTGGACAAATACATCTTATTCCTAGCGCGCAGGGAATATGAGGGGCAGAGAAACAAGTTAAATGACATCACGAGGAAGCAGACAAATCCACCATGCACTTCATTCTACAAAACAGCTGGCCTGAACTGCCCAAAAGTTAGTATCTTGGAAGAAAAAAGAAATAAAAAAATTGTTCCAGGACTTCCGGCCAAGATGGAGGCGTGGATGGACACACTGTGCCTCTTCTCACAACCAAGATTAAGGACAATAAAAATATAGAACCCCCCCAAAAAAACCCAACCAGGAGAGAGAGAAAATTGAATTGTATGGGAGTCCGACAACTGACTCATCCATCCAGACCGGTAAGAGGGGCGGAGTCAGTGGCCGGCGGAGTCAGGTCCTGTTGGGATAAGATGGTGGCTGGTGGGCCCAGGCGAGCAGTCACCCCAGGAGCACAGGCGGCGGTTACCGAATGCGAGGAGGCCAAGCGGGGAGCACAAGGCAGCTGACCGCGGACACGCATTGGGGCACAGAAAAACCAGGCGAAAACAGTCAGAAAGACAGACTGCGTGACGCAGGGCCCCAGCACGGGGAAGTAAAGCCTAAAAGCACCCATTGAAAATACTTGTGGGGGCTGAGGTCCCAGGAGGGAGTCCCAGCCTCACAGGAGAGTTCACTGGGGAGACCCATGGGGTCCTGGAGTGCGTGCAGGCCCACCCACATGGAAATCAGCACCAGAAGGGCCCAATTTGATAGGGGAAAGAGACTGAAGGGACTGGAATCCGGGAGAGAGTGTGGAGCAAGCACCATTGTTCCCTCTCAGACCCCGCCCCCACATCCAGCATCACAACCCAGCCACTGGGCTGCCCCGCCCTGGTGAATGCCTAGGCTCTGTCCCTCACTACGTAACAGCCACAAGCAGACAAAAACAAAACAAAACAAAACAAAACAAAAACAAAAAACAAAAAACCAAGGATGGTTCAAACGGGAGAACAGACCGGGTCCCCGGAGCTAATTCATCTGAGCGACCAGGAGGTGGTCAACCTATCAGATGCAGAGCTCAAAGCACTGGCAGCCAACCTATCAGGAGCACAGTTCAAAGCTCTGGTGATTAGGAAGCTCACAGAATTGGTTGATTATGGTCGAAAATTAGATGAATAAATGGAAGCTATAATAAGTGAAATGAAGAAAAATGCATAAGTGAAATGAAGAAAAATGCACAAGGAACCAATAGTGATAGGAGGAAAATTGGGACTCAGATCAATGGAGTGGACCAGAAGGAAGAGAGAAATAACCAAATAGAAAAGAATGAAGAAATAAGAATTCAAAAAAATGAGGAGAGGCTTAGGAACCTCCAGGACATCTTTAAATGTCCCAACATCCGAATTATAGGGGTACCAGAAGGGGAAGAAGAAGAGCAACCAGTGGAAAACTTATTTCAACAAATAATAAAGGAGAACTTTCCCAATCTGGCAAAGGAAATAGACTTTCAGGACGTCCAGGAAGCTCAGAGAGTCCCAAAGAAGTGGGACCCAAGGAGAAACACACCAAGGCACATCATAATTACATTAGCCAAGATTAAAATGACGGAGAGAATTCTAGAACCAGCAACGGATAAGGGGACAGTTACCTTATGGAAAGGAGTTCCCATCAGACTGTCAGCGGATTTCTCAAAAGAGACCTTACAGGCAAGAAGGGGCTGGAAAGGAGTATTCCAAGTCATGAAAGTCAAGGATCTACATTCAGGATTGCTCTATCCAGCAAAGCTGTCATTTAGAATGGAAGGGAAGATAAAGTACTTCTCAGATAAGGTTGAGTTAAAGGAGTTCATCATCATCAAGCCCTTATTACATGAAATGTTAAAGGGACTTATCTAAGAAAAAGAAGATAAAAAGTAGGACAGTAAAAAGACAGCAAACTCACAGTTATCAACAATCATACCTAAAACAAAGCAAACTAAGTAAACAACTAGACCAGGAGCAGGAACACAGAAATGGAGATCACATGGAGGGTTAGCAACAGGGGCGTGGGAGGAGGAGAGGGGGGAAAAGGTACAGAGAATAAGTAGCATAGATGGTGGGTAGAAAATAGACAGGGGGAGGGCAAGAATAGTGTAGGAAATGTAGAAGCTAAAGAACTTATGACACATGGACATGAACTAAAGGGGAGGAATGTGGGTGGGAGGGGGTGTGCAGAGTGGAGGGGAATGAAGGAGGGAAAACGGGACAACTGTAATAGCATAATCAATAAAATATAATTTTAAAAAACTGTTCCAGAATTTTTTCAAAAGTGACATAACAACTAAATGCAATACATAAACCCAGATTTAACTCTAGATTCAAACAAACAAACAAGAAAACATTACCAGACACTGTTGGGACAACTGGGGGACTTCCCATCCATAGTGGATGGGAGACAATGTTACAGAATTATTCCTCACTTCCTTAGATGCACTGGGGGCACTGTAGTTGTGTGGGAGAATGTTCCCGGGAGACACACTCTGAAGTGTGCAGGGAAAAAGTGTCACGATGTCGGCAACATATTCTCAGATGGTTCAGAGGAAGGCAGATGGATGGTGAAATAGAGAAAGTGAAAGCAATAAAACATGTAAGAAAAGGTTTTTTTTAAGGTGAAGGGATTAAGAAAAAAAAACCTCATAGAAACAGACAACGGTGTGGTGATTACCAGAGGGAAAGGGGGGTGGAGGGGGATGGAAGAGGGCACAGGGGGAATAAATGGTGGTGGAAAGAGACTTGACTTGGGTTGATAAATACACAATACATTATATACATGATGTATGATAGAACTGTAAGCTTGAAATCTATATGATTTTGTTAATCAATGTCACCCCAATACACTCAATAAAAAACTTTTTTAAAAGGTAGATTTTGATGAGCTGAATTATGAAATCCAAGAATTCAAATACACCGCTGTATTAACGAACTAATTTTGTGATTTCAGTCAGTCAACAAATATTAAAGTGCCTACTATGTGTCAGACATAGAAAGAGCAATCCTAACAGTTAAAACAAATTCAAAAGAACAATGGGAACTCTCAGTCAAAAGATTGCTATCACATTTAAGAACAATAATAATTAAAGCACTTCGCTCCATTTTTTTTAAAGGCAGTTCAGTCAATGTTTCTACTCAATTAGGGAAGAGCTGGGAAAGGTATCTGTCCCTCTAGCTCTCAAAACCCAAGAGAAAAGTCACAAGTTAACCCGAGTGGTGAGCACTAGCATCCACGGACCAGTGTGAGTGCCGTAAAAAGTGGCACTCACTGTCCGCTCTCCACCTTTTTCTCCCTTTCTCTTCCCGTGCCTGGATGGACAGAGTCAATTCCAGGTGAGAAACAGAAGACAACCTTGGGAGTCACTTGCTGCCACGTAAACTTGGAACTGCATCTGGCACCTCGTTCAGCTGATTCAACAACAAGGAAAGAGCAGTAAGTGATTAGTGCCCCATAACCTCCTATAATGACATAAATGAGCTCTGAGTTTGGGGCCATTCAGCATCTTCCTGCACCCCAAGTTCCCTCTACCTAATTCTTCACATCTGATTGCTGTTGCAAATGTACCACCAGAGCACTGACTTGAAAGAATTGCTGCCCTGACCAGAGGGGCTCAGCTGGTTGGACGTCACACCTCAAAGCGAAAGGTCACCTGTTGGGTTCCTGGTCAGGACACAGGCCTGGATTGCGGGTTTGTCCTCGGTCTGGGCACGTACGAGAGGGAACCAATTGATGTTCCTCTCCCATGTCAATGTTTCTCTCCCTCTCCTTCTCCCTCCCTTCCCCTCTCTAAAAACATAAATGAAATCTTTTTAAAAAAAAAAATGAAAGAAAGGATGGCTAAGCTTCGGATGCAGCAGTTACAGTCCTGGCTCCAAGCCTTGAACAATGAAGGAAAAGGCCACCAAGTCAGGGAGAAAGCGTGAGGGTCGAGCACATTTGACAGTGAAGCAAACTCAAGAGTTAAACATGATATCCAGGGTGGAACTTCAAGGTTCAGAAGAATAAGGTCCGACTGACAGTCCTTCCCCTGGCACACCGATTCTCCGTGCCTCAAGTTGCTCGTCTTTCAAATGGGCCACACTTCATCTCTGCCTCATTGAATCTTTCTCTTTCTCCTCCTATACACACACATACAGTCAGAGGGACAGGATGCGGAGGAGTCACAGAGGAGTGAGGGAGCCGCGAAACTCGCTCCAGACATAGGGAGCAACCCGTACATAATCTGAGAATTTCTTTAAGTCTAGTAAGATTGAACAATAAAGTATAAAGGGACAAAAACAGTGAGAAAAGGCAAGATCTGGTCATGAACGACCTTACAAGCCACGCTGAGGAGATTGAATTCGATCCCCATGTCAGATTCACTGCAGCCACTGAAGAGGTTTAAGCAGCAGAGGACCTTGGAGTAGCTCTGCATCTGAGAACCATCGCGGGGGCTGCAGTATGGAGAACACGTTGTAGGGAAGAAAAGCTCGGGATACGCGAGGAGACTTTTGTAGGAGTCTAGACACTGAGACGCTGGTAGCCTGGACTAGAGTAAAAATAACGGAAGCAGGAAGTGAATATTTTCTCCTAAAGATTTAGAAGGTAAATTGTAAAACTGACTATTACCCCATTTTCATTGCATTCTGTGCTGCTTTTCCTCGACTAAGGGCAAGGAGATGCTCTTTTATGTAAGAAGCCTTGGAATTTTGATTTTTTTTAGATCACTTTGAAAACAAGTGTTTCATTTTCGAGGAGGTCCTAAATTATCTCAAGAGCAGCAAGCAATCCAGAGGTGAGGAGGAAAACACTGTGCTTCTGCAGAAACTTCTGGGGACTTGTGCTGTATGCATTTCAACACTATCCAGTTGACTGGGCAGCGTACAGAAGGGCCTCGGACAGGTCATATCCAGCATAGACATCAAATTACCCAGCTGCACTTTCAAAACCTGTTGGTGGGAATATAGATTCATTCACTCTTTGGCACAACTTCTTAAAATTAAAAATATACATATTTTTGCCCTGGCTGGTGTAGCTCAGTGGATTGAGTGCGGGCCTGTGAACCAAAGGATCGAGGTTCAATTCCCAGTCAGGGCACATGCCTGGGTTGCAGGCCAGTTCCCAGTGGGGGATGCACGAGAAGCAACCATACATTGATGTTTCTCTCCCTCTCTCTTTCTCTCCTTCCCTTCCCCTCTAAAGATAAATAAATAAAATGTTAAAAAAATTATTAAAAAATATATTTTTGAGGCAGTAATTCCACTTTTAGGAAAGTTAGTTTAGGTGCAGAAAAGCACAAGCACATTCTCAGAAATATATTTGCAAAGACAAAAAACAAGGATTTTGAATTTTCTCAATAAGTGAATGGCTGAATAAATTATGACACATCCATATAATGAAATATATGGAGTTTATCAATATAGGTAGACCTGCCCTGGCTGGCTAGCTCACTTGGTTACAGCATCATCTGATACTCCAAGGTTGCAGGTTCGATCCCTGAGAAGGCCTCAGAATCCACTGCAACTGAGCACCCCAGGCATCCATCACTAATCAATCCAACTTAGCACCACAGTTGAAATTTATTTTCCACCCTCCCTCTTGTCTCTAAACAGAGTTCACTGTCTCTGAACAGAGCTGTTCATAAGAAGCTCAGGAAGAGAATCTTAAAATGAAATAATGCTTATTTCGTTTAGAAAGGGATGTTGGTATTCATGTGTTAACTTCGTTTCCCTGAGCCTCCACCACTGATGAGATCAAAGCCATCTACTCCTCCCCTACTTTCCATTGCCCCCCCCCCACACACACACAAACAGCCTATTCTAGGCTCCAACACCTAACCTCAAGGTTTACTAGCCTTTCCCCCTGTCTGCCCCTTTCTGATCCAGTAACTAAGCTTCTCTCCCATCACTCTCCCACCATAAACCTCGCGTCTGCAGACAGAATAAAGATCTTCAGCTTTGTATTCAAGACCTTTCCAAGCAGGCTACTTTTCTGACCTCGTCTTTCACCTCCACTCCCTGTGTCTCCCCCACCTCCCGCCGCTCCCTCTCTCCTTCCATTCCTCCCTGGGCTGTTTTTGCTGAGGCCTGAACTACCTTCCCCCCCATGGCTCAGAATCCCACGGTCCTTCCCTACAGGTTCTCTGCCCACCCCTGCCAGGAACGCCCTCTCACTCCTCTGGGCCAGCTCTCTGTAGCAGCAGTTGGCATCTGGGACAGAAACGTAAACTCGCATTTAGCTCTCCCCTGGAATGACTAAGTCTGACCCCCGGTAAAACACACTGGCTGAATTGCCTTATGGAGCCCTTATCCTAACAGATGGCAGTCTCATCTACCAAATAAGAAAACCAAACCAAACCTGGGCGCTCCCTGTTGGGCATCCTTACCAAGCCCCTCATGCTTCACATCCCTGCTTCTCTCCTCCCAAGGGTTGTGTGGGCCCAGGACTCAGGCCCAGCATGTACTGCGGTCCAGGGCCCACCCTGCTGGTCTGGAGGACAGAGAAGAGGTGGCTGGCCTACCTGCCTCTCCTTTTTTGCGGGCTGAGCAAGCAGCTGGGATGAGAACTCTGCAGAGCAAGCTGGGCTGAGGGAAGGGGCCTCCAGCGGTCGTGGCCACACCTCCTGCGGTGGTTCTCCTGCTCCGCCACCCTGGGTCACCGCTGGCCTCTTCAGAGCCCGACCTTCCTTCTAGGAGGGCATTTTCACCCACCCATTTCGCTGGCGCTGAGCCACAGGGCGCCATGGCGGTGCTCAAACCTGGCCCAGCTTTCTGTTTTCCTGGTGGCAGGCACAGCAGGCGCCTCCTGCAAAGGCGTCCCAGGCAAGGAGGCATGCGCAGTGCGAGGCGCACAGTCCTGTCCTCGGGCAGCCTGGCCAGTCACTGCACGAGCCAGAGTTTAGCGGCCCTTCCGGCCTGCACGCCTCAGAGAAAGGGCACGTAAGGCGCCTGCAACGTGGTGTTACCGGTTTGGGCCCTTCTGGTCCAAACCGGAACTCACGGCTGCCTCCCCAGCCTTGGAGCCAACCTGTCCCAATTCTCCTCACTCCTCAACACTCCTTCTCCGGCTCAAGGAAAATGTTTTCAGATTTCCACTTGGACCCAATCTTGAAATCAATTCCTCCACCAGTCACCTCGCATCAGTTACTGAGATGTGTTGATTTCATCTCAGAAAATATCTTGAGTCCATCCGCTCTTCTCCATCTCTGCTGCTACTGCACCCACTGACGCTGCCATCACCACCGTCATCCTCTCCTGTCCCCATTGTGGTGAATTCTGCAGCAGGTCTCTGCCTCGCAATCCCTGTGCTCCTATTCACACACAGCCTCCCCTGAGAGTCTCCCCAAACCGCCAGAGATATTTTTCAAAATGCAGACCTGCAATGATTTCATTGTCTCCTTGGGAGGACCTGCCTGCGAGTCTCTGTCACCTGGATGGTCAAGTCCAAAGGTCATTAACATGGGATACCAGATACTGCCTGCACTTCTGCCTCTTCTCCCATCGCTTGCCCCAGTCATTCTATGTGCCGGCTCCTCAGTGCTTCGTCTCCGTTTCTAGCACTTAGCATGCTCTTTCCCATAACATTTGATGCAACGGAGTTCCCTAGGAGCAGGGAAATCAGCACATAGGAGGTTTGTGAGGGAGTGCTCTGAGTTCAACACCTGTGGGAGAGAAGGGAAGGAAGGAGTGTCGGACAGAAGAAGTCAAGCTGCAGAGGAGTCTTGACAGAACCTCAGCCAGCATCTCAGGAAGTTTGGAAGATGCAATGGCCCTTCAGAGCTATCCAAAGCAGGGGTGCAAGGATCAGGCTCATCGCCTTGACTATGAGTCATTGGAAGCCACAAATGGGGCATGACCTTGGGCAAGGTGGCTCTGTTCAGCTGAGGCCATTCCCCCAGGACGGTCAGCTGAGGGCTCCCTGACAACGAACAGCTGTAGGCTGTCTGCCAAGCCATTAAAATAATAGTTTATGACTGCTACTAGTGATCATTTTTGATAAAAATGCCGTGCTTAGTGATGACTGTGGCCTGCAGCCTGAAGGACAAGTGGGTAAATCCTCTTGTGACCGGGCTCTGCCACAATTCCACGCCCTTCCTCAGGAAAGGACTTCAGGCCACCCCTCTCACTCTACAGACAGGGCAACTGAGGCCCAGAGAGTCTCAAATCCTCAGCTAACCACAGTGACACAGTCTTCTAATAAGTAACTAGCATTTGAATGTTTATACTAGATTGTACCAGATGCTTTATGGGCCTTGTCTAATTAATTACTCATGAAAATTCTATGTGGTAGCAGCCATTATTATTCTCACTTTACATAGATGGAAACAGGCTTAGAGCAGCCAGTTGAGTAATTTGTCTAAGATTACACAGCTATTAAGTGGTGGATCTAGGATTTGAACCTAGGTCACTGTGACTCTAGACCCCATAACCAGTAACGACTAAAATGAATCGCTTTTTCATAGTGAAGCAGGCCATCATCCTGCGTGAGATCCTGAGAACTGTGTGCATGTTGCTATTATTTCTAAGAATGGATACGACATTACCACATAAAGCACAACATTTATTTGCTGTTTTCATGGTAAGAGGATTAGCAAATTGCTTCTCGATAGAAAAATGTTTCTCATCAACTATCAATCAGAGAATGCCAAAGCAATTTTCAGCTGCCATGCCCACTCGATGCTGGTTTCTCTGGACCCGGTGGCCCTGCTCCTTCCACAGCCCTGATGTCTCCTCAACAGAAGCATCCAGTCCCAACCAGGAAAGTTGTGCATCTGAGTGTCTTTCAGCAGATCTGCCCTCTCCAAACTCCCGTGTCTGAAGGGGGGCAGGCTGTCCAGCAAGGCAGCCCCAGTGGGGTTTATAAAAGACCTTCCTGAGACCTGAGAAACCACCAAAAGCTATTTCTTTTCCTTCCCTGCTCCATCAAAATAAAACCTATTCGCGTAATAGGACTCTGAAATGTAAGGATTTTTTGGTGTAGAAATGGTGTTAAATTACAATACCATGATGCGATCCAAGAAACTCTAAACTGTGTCAGAAAATGTGGATTAATTTGTTTAACAAACATTCATTGTATTCCCACCAAACGCCAGGCCCTGGGCCAGATGCCGGAGGTTGCAGGGCTTTGGGAGTTTGCCATTTAGCGGAGTAGTTTTCAAATGTTCGCATGGGTAAGCATCACTTGGGAAACTTGTTAGTAACGCACATTCCTGTGCCCCATCCCCAGTGTGTCTGCTTCACCAGGCAGGACTGAGGTTCAGGCATCTGTATTTTAACCAGTCCCCAGGTGGTTCTGAAGCAGGTGGCGTTCAGTTGTATCTCGAGAAACCCTGACCTAGTCGATTTTAAGTTCTGGTCAGCTTACATCCATTAAACTCAGGACTGCAGGGGTTTGGAAGGGATACATGATTTCTAATGGCTGCAAGAAGCCTTAAAAAGACTTCCTTAAACGTGTTTCTGTGCCACAACAGCACACCAAGAGGACACTACTTCTTTTCAAACAGGAGAAGGACATTGTGTCATCATGTGGCCTAAGGTTAGAGGTTGAAGGAGTTTCACGGGAATAATTCAGGTGTGTATAAAAACTCACTAACCCTCTACTTAAGCTTGTGTGCCTTACTGTGTAGGTGTTTGTCACATAGATGCTATGCCCCAATTTTTAAAAAAATCTTAAGGAAGTGTAAAGCAAAGAGGTTAAAAGTTTTAAAGATGTCATTCTAGAGGGTAGGAGGGGGTAGGAGTCGGGTTCTGGCAGGAAAGAAAACAGGAAAAGGGAAGAAATGCAGACTCCTGATGAGGCACCAAGTAAATCCTCAGCAGCTGGTGTAGTAGAAAGAGGGCTGGAAACGGGAGTGGGGAGTGGGCAGATGTGGGTGCAAAGGGGCTAAAGCGTTCAGGTGCCCTGAGCCAGGCACTTTGAACCCAAAGGGAAGGAAAGAAGGAAAAGGGGGGGGGAGTTCAGGGAGGAAGGAAAGAGGAAGGGGAAGAAGAGGAGAAAAAAGAGAGCACTGACCTGAGCGGGGGGCATACAGTCAGGTGGCTCTGACTAGCTGTGTGACCTCCAGCAAGTCATCCGAGAGCTGCAAGCCTGTGTGTGTCTCTTTAAAATGAGGCTGGACCTCTGAAAGTGAGGGGTGATGAAGATGGTGTATGTGAAAGGCTATTTGTAAACTCTAAAGGGCTGCTAAATGCTATTTATTATGACTATAGATAAGCTCAGGGTTAGGACAACTGCAAGAGTGAACGTGAGCACGTGTATCGGCTTAGCTCCCTAAGTGACTTTCCACATCTTCCCTGCTCCTGACCACCAAATCCACAGCAGTTTGGTACAATGGTTTTCTTTCTTTTTCTTTTCTGCTCTGCGCTAACTTGCATGTTGCTTTGTGCAGGCCTGAGCATGAGCTTCCTTCCAGCAGTCCCCCACCTCCAGCTGTTCTCCTTGACCCCCAGGAGCCCCTTGCACCTTCTCCCAGGCAAGGCCAGCTGTTGTCACGGAGGCCACCTGCCTCCTGCCTGGCCTGAATCACTAGTTGGAAGCCAGAGGCCTCACCAGAGGCCTCCAGGGACCAGAGCAGTTTGCTGGAGGCCCTTGGGGACTGAGGGAAAAAGAAGACAAGCACTAAAATTAGATGAGTTGTCTATAAAAGTTTTTTAATTAAAATTGCGATTCTTTTTCTATGCAGAAGTGTCTCTTTAAGAACAATTGCACTCCCTGAGTGGCAGGTGAAGGGCTCAGCAGCTCTTCCCAAAGTCAGGGTGGGAAAGGAGGTCAGAGCACAGAAGAGATGGAATAACAGGTTCCTTCCCCTTTTAGGGGTAAGAAAGCAAAATGGAGAAAGGGGCAGGATGGGGGAGGCAGCTGTTAAGGATCTGCTTGGTGACTCCCCAGGCTGAGACTCCAGGAGGAGGGGGCTGAGCTTGCTGGGGACCCTGAAACTGGGATTTTTTTCTTTTGTTCCACAAAATTATGCCCCTTTCTCAGTCCCTTCTCCCCCTTGCTGGCCACCAGCCCTGAAACCGCAGCCAGAGCCACCCACACCTTGGCCTTGGGGCCACCCGGGCAGGCAGAGGAATCCAAAGGGAGAAAGGGAGTGAGGGAGGGAAAAAGCAAAAGAGGAGAGAGAAGGAGAGGGGGAGTGAGTGGGAGAGAGAGAATACGAGAGAGTAGAGAGACAGATTGGGAAGAAGCCAAGAGAGAGGGGAGAGATGGAGAGCTCACCAGGGGAGGGAGATCCTTAGAGCAAGCGCAGGGGTCAGCGGGATAGAAGAGAAGAATGGAGTGAAAGAGAAGAAAGAAGGGGAGGGCAAGGAGGGGACTGGTCCAGAGGTAGCAAAGCTGAGGGGTGTGCAGCAACTTCGAGAAACAAAAGTGAACTGTCTGGGGGCTGCTCCCAGCAAACACAGGGTTCATGGCCAAGGTCCTGGACCTGGTGGTGCCCCAACCCACACCCAAGTCAGGAACTCCCCCATCCACACTGTGCAGCCACCCCATTTCAGATGTCGAAGACCTGTGGCACAATACACGCATGAGGGGTCAAGGGGCCTCGTTTGTGTGGGCACCCCCTCCTCGCATCAAGATGGGGCTCCAGCCACTGTGCCCACATTGCATCCTGGGCGGTCAAGCAAGTGTTGGGAGAGGATGCCCTGGAGTAGTCTCTCCATCCCCCCTAGCTCCCCAAGATTTCTGTTTGCAATGTCCACACCGGCCACCACAGCATACGTATTGGGGTGGGTTGTGGGGCACGGTCTCTGCAGGAATTAATATCTCCTTCATCCTCTTGCTCCTTCAAAGTTTCTCTTTGACAGCAGGGAGACTTATGTTAAGTCAGAAGAAAGGAAAATCATGCCTGTTCAGGACTCTGTGATTGCACAAAATCCAAAGTACCGCCAGCTTGGAGGCGCAGCTGGAAAACTCTAGAAACCAGGAGCCTTAGGTGGCAGGAAATTAAAGGTGTCGGAGACAAGTTCCTAAATAAACCAAGAACCATGAAGTGTGAGATGTGGGGGGGGGGGGGTAAGCCCCAAAGGGCTGATACCATTGGGACAGAGAGCTGGACAGTGAGACTCTCAGGCAAGTGGGAGGACCATCGCAGCTGGATTCTCTGTCTCCCCGACTGAAATCCACCGCCCCCCAAAACAAACCTCATCTCTGAAACTTACAGTACCAGCTTCAGAGCCCCCCCCGCCCCCACCCCACACTGCAGAAGCTGTCACCGTCGGCCCTAGGAGTCCCCATGCTGAGACTCATCACTTGCTGGGTCTTTCTTCTTTTGTTTTTGATTTTTTTGTCTCCTTCAAATACAAGACAAAAATACACCTCATTTATCATCATAGATATATATTTCACTCTCACCACATAAATACAAAACATCCAAATATCCAAAACATTCAGAACAAAGTTAGTAGCCAGGATTCAGTGACACCTACCCGCGTTTGAATCGTTCATTATTTTCTTCACTAAAAATAATTTTCCTAAAAAAAAGGGGGAAAAAAGCTTCCGACGTAAATAATTTACAATAAAATTACTATTTTTTAAATGCTCTACACTTGCTTCGGATGGAGGAATACATTCTAGACACTGCGGCGCCTCGCCGCCTGGGTCTGCGGTTTTGGTTAAAATGCGGGTAGCCGTGGCTGTGGGGGCTGTCATTGTCGCGCCGGTGAGGTCCAGGTTTATGACTTGGGACCATGGGAACCCTGGGTTGTTGTTGTTGTTTATTTTTTATTTTTTAGGGAAGGGGTCCTTTGCTCTCCGCGCGGGGAGCTGGTGTGGAAGCGCGGACTGCCAACACAGGAGGCCCGGCAGCCTCGCGGTCCTCCGCGGCGTCCCTGCCTCCCGGTCCGCGAAACACCGCTCTGCAATCCGGGCGGCTCCTCCGTGTCGGCAGGGTTTTGTGACTCCGGGAGTGAGGGGCAGGAGAGGCACTGGGCGCTGATGTGTTTCCAAACCCAGCCAGTTCTGCCCGAAGCCACGCAACGGGAGACGGTGGGTTGGAGCGCCGGCGTCCGGGAGCCGCCGGAGCCAGGCTGATCTCTTTCGGGAGGAGCGTGAAGGCCGCTCGGAACAGCCTCGCAGAAGACGCTGAATTTTCTTTCATTCGCTGCCTTGGCTTTTCTTTCGCTTTTCCCTTTCAAATTTCTGTTTAAAACGGTAACACCCAGAATTCTAATTTTGTATTGCCCCGTGGCGCATTCTCTACGCTGAATTTTCTTAGACCTTCCAAAACCCTTTTATGAGTATTTTAAAACTGGTTCCACCGCATCTGATTTAATGTGGTGGTTATCACTCTTGTTTTATTGCAGATTAGATCAAATTTATTACCACTGTTGCCTACCACAGACGTGTGGTTTATTGTCTCCTGGGGTCAATAAGCCCAGGAGGCGGCTGTGATTGGAGTTTCTCTAAAGGGAAGAAAACTCTGCAGAATTTGTCCAGCCAGGAAGCTGCCTGCGCACCGGCTCTCCGGAGAGGTCCGCCAAGTGGGGACCAGGGGCTCCCCAAAGCCCTGGTTTCTCTGGCGAGAAGGAAGGTGCTCCCTTTTTGTCTAAAAAAATACGTGCCAGCTTTTTCAGCCCTGGGGTCTGTGTGCAGCTTTCCTCTCTCAAATATTCGTAAGACTAATCAGCGGTAACAACGAGCAGGTGCCCTGTGCTCTGGACTTAGAACCGACCGGTCTTTACCCTCCAGGGCCCGGCATCGGTCGGGGCATCGGGCTGGCTACCCAGGGCCTTTCCCCCAATTCTTTGGATTCTCCTGGATTCAGAAGGAGTTTAGGGGAAGGGAGAACGCGTAGGAAAGGAAGGAAAAAATAGCCCAAATGCGATAAAATTGGTAGCAGAGTCCGGTGGGGAAGGAGAGCTGTCACAGGCCTCGTGGGCGCGGGGAGCCCAGTGCAGGAGCCCCGGGCGCCTAACGCGCGTGAGTCCATAAATATCACCACAATAGATACTATAAATATAAATACAGGGAAATACTTGAAATCAGTCCAGCGCTTTTTTCTCGGCCCCTTCTTTATTGTTGGTCCGGGAGTAAGGCTCGAAGGCCGAGGAGCTCAGGTACCTGGCGGAGAGTTCTTGCAAGTTCCCGGCCAGCGAACCAGCCATTGTCAACGGGGTGGATAGGCGGCTGGCAACCGAGCCGAGCAGCGAGGGCACGGGCAGGCTGAAGAGGCCGTGGCCGGCAGCCGGCGCGCCTCCGTGCAGTCCCCCTGGCCCGGCCGGCCCCGGCCCCGGGGCACCGCCCACGGCCGGCGGGTGCGGGGACGCTGCACTAGCGGGTCCCGGGGCGGTGGCGGCGGCGGCGGCGGCGGCCGAGCCCGCAGCAGCGCCCGCCCCCGCGCCCAGGGCCGGTAGGCTGGGCCCTCGTAGAGCTGAGCCGAGCGCGCCAGTGGCGCACGGAGGCAGCAAAGCCGGCAGGCCTGGCGGCGAAAGCAGGCGGCCCTGTTCCAGCAGCCGCAGCACGCTGCACGTGGCCGCCGTCTCCGACACCACCGAGCGCAGCTCCGAGTCCTTGCCCTGGTCCTTCTTCTGTTTCGTGCGCCTGTTCTGGAACCAGACCTTCACCTGCGTGCCAGGCGCGGGGAGAGTGGGGAAAAGGAGCAGGGGAAGACGGGCGTCAAGGGGAGCAGGCTGGCAGGGATGAGGGAGCCCTCCCACAACCCCAGCCCTAGCCCCAGCCCCCACCCCAGCCCCGGAGCCGACAGGGAAGTCAGGACGGCCAGGTGGAGGACACAGCTCTGCTAGGCTGAACTTCCGGGTCATGGAAGCAGGCCCAGGCTGACCGAGACTACCAATGAAGTAATAAAATGTCCATGAGCTTAACTCGAAAGCAAGACCACAAGAGATTTCACTGGGTGGTCGCATACCCACAGCTGGACCGCTGATCTGTTGAGGCCCGAGGATGCCACTCCAGGAAGTGGGGGTGGATGGGGGAAGAGTGTTGCCCTGTCTTTCTGGACCCAGACCACTGGCCAAATGGGCTCAAATTTAGCCCCAGCAGCACTACTGTTGAAAGCTGAAAGTAGCTGTTTCTTGCTTATTAAGATGAGGCTTGACCATCAACTACCAGCAAACAAGGAAAGTGGCTGCAGAAGGATTTGTGCACGATGGATTTTATCCCAAGCTTTCCCCCATCCTTTCACTACCAGCTGGATTGAAGGGGCTGAGTGATACTCAGTTTACTCCACCACTCTTCATCATGAACTTTGGGATCTCAGGAGAAAGTCAGGAGGCTGCACTGGACTTAATTCTCTCCACCATCCTCCCCTCTCACTTTCTCTTCTCTCCCTGTCCCTCTTCAGGCCTAGCTGGTGGCCCAGAATGGAGTTTGGCAGCTATAAGGAAAGGTTATCCTGTCTAGATTTTGTAAACTAAACTAGCAGAGAGACTCGGGAAAGCCTACCATGCCAACTCAGACTTGGAAAGAACATCAGATATGCTCTGTCCTTAGTTCTTAGCTTTCTGCCCAGATTGCAGACCTAAAATGCTCCCCACCTACTTTGGGGCTGGGCAGAGGCAAAGGAACTGATCCTCAGAAATAACGTCTGCCTTACCTAGGCCAGGCTGGTGCCATGCCCTGGCCAGGCCCCAGAGGACCTCCACAAGGCAAACCTCTCAGGCCCTAAAGTGCCTCTGGGTTAAGTCCATACAGCATCATGGATTTCATGTAAAGCAACAGACGTAATAAAGCACAGCTGGCAGAGCTGGCTCCCAGGGCCCCAGATTTGCCTCTGATCCCATACCTCACACATCACCGGCCCAGAAGACAGGGCCTCCTAGGTGTCTAGAGTGGGTGCTGAGGACTGAGAATGAAATTGGGTAGCTTAGGGCCAGAGGGAGCCTTAAGGTCAGGGCAGCCTGGTCTGCAGAGACAGACCTTAGGAATGTGCACCTTTCTAATCCTAGCTGTCACCTACAGCGCTGGAGCAGGGGGCTCTGGCCTTAGGCTTTTGGCTCATTGCAAAATGGGCCTGGGTGTTGTATAAGGCTGGGGTCCCCAAAGGGGGTGGTGCCTGGGGATCTAGCCAAAATGAGGTGGCCAAAACACGGTGCACATCAATTCCTTGTAGAGCAGAGAAGCAAGGAATTCACAAGACTGGGGTCCAAAAGGAATACCAAAAGGACAGGATTTGCGGCCTCCTGGGCTAGGCCAATTGAGCAGAGCATGGGCCCCGGAATACCTGAGGGTATGGTGGGGAAAGGATGGCTTATGAAAGGGAAGAAGGCCTTAGATCTTTCTTCCCCATCCTCCCTATCTCCTCCACCTCCCCGGGGAGGCTCTATCCAGAGCCAGATTAGGTGGTTTGGAAGAGCCGGCTGGGGCTGGTGGGGAAGGAGGCTGGTGCAGAGCTGTGAGCACCCTGGCCGCTGCGTACCTGGGTCTCGGAGAGGTTGAGCTGCCGGGCGAGCTCGGTCCTCTCTCGGCCCACCACGTACTGGCAGCGCTGGAACTCCATCTCCAGCCGGTAGAGCTGCTCCGCTGTGAAGGACGTGCGCGTCCTCTTGGGCCGGTCCAGGTCCAGGCCCTTGGGCAGGATGATTTCTCGGATGGACCCCTTGGCATCTAGGGAAGGGGAAAGGTCAGCCGCCAGAGCCCTCTTGTGTCCCTCCACCTTTCTGGCGGGAGCTGGCTTGGGGAACAGTCACCCCCAGCCTAAAGTTCAGAGGTGGCGGGTAAGGGGGCGGCCATAGCCGGGGAGCAAAAACTGTGCGTTTGGAGCCCAGGGGACTACCGCCACACGATGACTGGAGGGAGAACCAGACTGTGCCTTTGTATAGTCCTCCGGACAGGGGAGGGGGCTGATGGTCCTTCTGGCTTGGGGGCTTTGACTACCCGGTGTGGGTCCCTGGTAGCCTGAGGGTCCCCGCACTGACCCGGTCGTGCAAGCTCCAGCTCTGGAGAGCTTTGACCAGACCGCGCTACGGTGGTCCCCACCCCCACCCCGGGGTCTCTTTCCTCACCGAGCCCGGGAGGCGGAAGGAGGAGGGACCGAGCTCGGGCCAGCGGGGCCTGGTGCTCTGCTGGCAGGGTGGCGCCGACCCTCACCACCTGGGCCGCCCAAGACGAGCGCACAGCGCGCAGTAGAGCGGGGCCGAGCCATGCATCGAGGCAGCTTTCATAGCCCGGCAACTGAGCCCAGCCGCTTCCCCAGGCGGCGGCGGCCGGCCCGGACCGCGGCGCCGGGGCCCTCGGCCCAGCGCGCCCACTGGCTGGGCCGTAGCAAGCGGACTGTGGCTGCTCTCCCTCATTCCCACTCCCCTTGGGTGAGCTCAACTCGCCAGGGCGCGAGAGTCCTCGACCGGGCTCCCGGCAAGTCCTCCGGGCCGCAGCGCGCGCACGTTCTCCAGAGTTTTCTGCTCCTTTCCCAGGTCGAAGGCCGCAGCCTAGAGCCTGGGCCCGCCCGTACAGCCCCTAAGCTTCCCCAGCAGCCCAGCCACGGGGCCCTCGGGGCTTGGAGGGTCAAGGTCCCTGGAGAGTGCGCGCCCCAGACTCAAGTCCCCATCGGCCGGCCGGACCCGGGTAGAGGAGGGCCAGCAACTTTCTCCGAAGTCCCAGCCCGCACCTCCTTTCCGTCTGCCACGGTCGGGGTTGGCGCGCAGCTCGGCCCAGGAGTAGCCCCAAAGAACGCGCCCCGCAGCCCTGCCCACTCCTACCTCGGACCAGGATCCGGCGGCAGTAATCCGGGTCTGCAGAGGAATTAGATTTACTTTTGTTGCAATCTTCCGTGGCGCCCGACGCCGAGAATGCGCCCTGCGGCTCCTTGAGGAAGGCAGCAGGGAGGTTCCCCTCCGCGCCCTTGCTCTCCCGGCTCTCCTTGTGCGCGTTCTTGGAGACCCGGGCAGCCTCTGCGTCCGTGTGGCACCGAACGTCCATTTTGTCTGGTTTCCCGAACATGGGAGAAGCAAGAGCAACAAAAAAAGAGAAAAAGGGAAAGAAAAAAAGAAGAAGAAGAAGAAGAAGAGGCAGAGTGGGGGACAAAACCCCTACAATTCAGCCCCTACGCCCGGCCCGGAGAGAGGCAAGAGGCAAGAATGAATGTCCCGGCAGGGAGGCTGAGGCTGCTGCGGGAGGGTCAGCGGCGACCGGCGAGCGGCGCGCTCGCCGAGAGGCGGCGGGTCTGGTCCAAGATCCCGGTGGAGCAGCGGCGAGGCCGCCTCGTCAGCACCCGCGTCCTCTTGAGCACGTCCAGTGTCCCCAGCCTGGAGATCAGGTAGCGAGCAGCGCAGCTCCGAGGCGCTGAGGCTCCCGCTCGGTGCTGAGACGGCGAGTTGTAGTGGTCCGACACCCGGGGGGACGCACGCTCGCTGTTGCAATTGATTACGGGTAATTTCGCAGCCCCCACGTTTCGGTTACCTCATGAATACACTGAATTGTTTGGATAATATATCAGATCGTAATGGATGGTTTCTGTCCTTGTCCCCAATCAAGTAGGGGTTTAGCGAGTGAATAAACGGAAATGATTGGTCTTGCTTTCAGGAAACACACAATCAAAGACCCACACTTCCAGAAAAACTTTTGGCAGGATTCATCCTGAATGGTTAGTACCATTAGCAGGCATTATTAACTTTCCCTTTGCCTTTGACCCTCCTGCTCACATACTGGCTGGAGGGGGTTCCTGCACACTCGGCAGATAGAGTTGAATGAGGCGTGGGGGGGGGGGAGCCAAACAAAACAAAACAAAACAAAACACAAAAAACCCAAAACCTTACACACCCTGCAGCAGCAGAAAGCAGTTGCCTCTAGAGAGGTGGTGGGGGAAAGAAGGGAGGGAGGAGAAAAAGTTTTCCCCAACGGTATCTCCCCGCACTCTAGAAAGCCAAGCTCTCATCCCAGACAACTCCTTCTCGACACACCTCGGCGCTGCCAGCCATCTTAAACCTCCGCCTCTCTTCGTGGAGCTCCGGGCGGATTTTTCCTGCCGGCACCTCCAGCAGCCCCGAGGCAGCCCATTCAAAGGGCAGCTTTGTACTCAGGGTCCAGCAGGCGAGAGAGGGGGAGAGCCGGAGAGAGCGCAGAAAATCTCAACTGTGAGATCTGCTTCAAAAAAAAAAAAAAAAAAAAAAAAGAAAGAAAGAAAAAGAAAAAAAGTTTTCCCCTAGCTATTTCATTGTCTCTGCTACAATATCTTTGAGAAAAGCAACAGCCAGTAATCCAATAAGAGCATTGATTAGGCTACAATGATTCAATTCAAGCGCACGGCCTTGTGCAAGGAGCATGCTCCAGCCCTTCTCGTCACCTTGCCGGGGCAGAAGCCCTCTCCACGCCGCTCTCCCCATTCATTCCTTTATGGGAAATGCAGAGCAAAAGGAGTGAAAGATGGCAATTATCTAATTGGACTATTAACAAACAGTCCTCTGAGTGCGGCGGTCTGGCGTGGCTCCTGGGCGGGGGAAGGGCCGCGCTCCCTGCCCTCATTCACAAAGAGTGCAAGGGCCGGGGAGGAAAGGGGGTTTTTTAAAGGGAGTTGGCGAGGGGGTGGCGGGGGTGGGGAGTAGGTGGGAGGTTTGGCAGAGAATTTTTTTACACAATTCCGAGAATGGGGGCGGAGGC
>PVKU01010183.1:6802-54491 GCA_004027475.1 Anoura caudifer
AAAAAAAAAAAAAAAAAAAAAAAAAAAAAAAAAAAAAAAAAAAAAAAAAAAAAAAAAAAAAAAAAAAAAAAAAAAAAAAAAAAAAAAAAAAAAAAAAAAAAAAAAAAAAAAAAAAAAAAAAAAAAAAAAAAAAAAAAAAAAAAAAAAAAAAAAAAAAAAAAAAAACAAGAAGAAGCTCAAATAAACAACCTAACATTACACTTAAAGGAACCTGAAGAACAAGCCCAAAATGAGTAGAAGGGAGGAAATAATAAATACTAGAGCAGGAATAAATGAAATGGAGTCTAAAAAAATACAAAAGATCAACAAATCCAAGAACTGGTTCATTAAAAGAAAAACAAATTCACAAACCTCATCAAGAAAAAAAGAGGACCCAAATAAATAAAATCAGAAATGAAAGAGGAGAAATAGCAACTGACACCAAAGAAATAGAAAGTATTGTAAGAAAATATTATAAACAACCACATGCCAACAAATTGGACAACCCGAATGAAATGGATAAATTCCTAGAAACACACAATCTTCCAAAACTAAATCGGGAAGAATCAGAGAATATGAATAGACAGATTATACTGAGTGAGACTGAAGCAATAATCAAAAAACTCCCAACATAGCTGGCAAACAGGGCTGTCCCACATTTGCATGCAGATAAACTAGGAGGAACAATGAGGGAGCGAGACAGACTGCACAACCTGGGGTTCCAGTGTGGGGAAAATAAAGCCTCAAAACCTCTGACTGGAAAAACCTGTGTGGGTTGCAGCAGTGGAACAAATTCTCAGCCTCACAGGAGAGTTCGTTGGAATGACCCACAGGGTCCTAGAACATGCACAAGCCCACCCACCTGGGAGTCAGCACCAGAAGGGCCCAATTTGCTTGTAGGTAATGAAGGAAGTGACTGAAAGCTGGGTGAGAGCCAAGCAGGTAGCATTGTTCCCTCTCGGACACCTCCTCCACATACAGTGCCACAACACAACAATGTGGGTTGCCCTGCCCTTGTGAATACCTAAGGCTCCACTCCTTACTACATAACAGACCAAGACAAAAATAAAAAATAAAATAAAATAAAAATGGCCCAAATGAAAGAACAGATCAAAGCTCCAGAAAAAATATAACTAATCTATGAAGAGATACCAACCTACCAGATGCAGAGTTCAAAACACTGGTAATCAGGATGCTCATGGAAATGGTTGATTATGGTCGAAAAATAGAGGAAAAAGTGAAGGCTATGGAAAGGGAATTAAGGAAACATATACAGGGAACCAACAGGAAAGGGAAGGAAACTGGGACTCCAATCAACGGTTTGTACCAGACGGAAGAAATAAACATTCAACTAGAACAGAATGAGGAAACAAGAATTCAAAAACATGAGGAGAGGCTTAGGAACCTCCAGGACAACTTTACACATTCCAACATCCAAATCATAGGAGTGCCAGAAGGAGAAGAGGAAGAACAAGAAATTGAAAATTTATCTGAAAACATAATGAAGGAGAACTTCCCTAATCTGGCAAAGGAAACAGACTTCCAGGAAGTCCAGGAAGCTCAGAGGGTCCCAAAGAAGCTGGACCCAGGGACCCAAGGAAGCACACACCAAGGCACATCATAATTACATTAGCCAAGATTAAAGATAGAGAGAGAATCCTGAAAGCAGCAAGAGAAAAGGAGATAGCTACCTACAAAGGAGTACCCATAAGACTGTCAGCTGATTTCTCAAAAGAATCCTTGTAGGCAAGAAGGGGCTGGAAAGAAGTATTCCAAGTCATGAAAGGCAAGGACCTACATCCAAGATTGCTCTATCCAGCAAAGCTTTCATTTAGAATGGAAGGGCAGATAAAGTGCTTCCCAGATAAGGTCAAGTTAAAGGAGTTCATCATCACGAAATCCTTATTATATGAAATGTTAAAGGGACTTATCTAAGAAAAAGAAGATAAAAAAATATGAACAGTAAAATCACAACAAACTCACAACTATCAGCAACGAAATCTATGAAAACAAGAACAAAAACAAACCAAACAACTGGAACAGGAAGAGAATTATAGAAATGGAGATCACATGGAGGGCTATCAGCAGGGAGGAGGAGTGGAGAGAATGTGGGGAAAAGTACAGGGAATAAGAAGCATAAAAGGTAGGTACAAAGTAGATGGGGGGTGGTTAAGAATCGTATAGAAAATGGAGAAGCTGAAGAACTTATATGTACAACCCATGGACATGAACTAAGGGGCAAGGGGGGGTCAGGAATGCTGGTGGGAGGGTGGGTACAGGGCAGAAGGGAATAAAGGGGGAAATAGGATAACTGTAATAACATAATCAATAACATATTTTTAAAACTTTTTGAAAAAATAAACTATGAAGTAAAGATTTTCAAAACTTGTTGTCATGCATTGTTTATTTACTCAAGTACAACTTTTAAAGGAAACTAATTATCCTAAGACATTCTATGGCCCCTGAGTCTGAGGGTAAAAGGTAAGTATTGGTGTCCTATATGTAAAAATTTAATCTTGGTTTTGAAAAGTAAGTTAACTAAGACCTTAAAAGTTCTCATCACAAGAAAGAAAAATTGTAACTGTGTGTGGTGATGGATGTTCACTACACTTATTGTGGTGATCGGTGATCATTTTACAATATGTACAAATATCAAATCATGTTCTACACATGAACTAATATGTTACATTTCTATTTTTAAAAAACTAAATTAGCTAAAGGTTTTTTAAAATGCATAAAGTGTTCAGTTAGAAATACATTTTAACTGTTCACATTTAAGACATAATATAAAATTATGATTTTATACAGTGTTTATTCAGGAAAAGAAGGTAAAAAGTGACCAAGATGTCACTAAGTATGAAAGATGGTAGATGAACTGATAATAGTAAATACAGTGACTGGAAAAATGGGGTAACAGAATGAGAGAAGGAAAGAGGCACGTACACAGAGACATTAAACAGCAAGAATTATTTCATACTTGAGGAAATCACTAAGAACCAAAAAGGCACTCGTTTGAGTGACTAACACAGAAACAGAAAAACACAGGTAAGGGATATTTCCATCTTACAGCATTTTAAAATTTTATGCTTAAAACTGATAGCTGTTTCCTATACAAAACTCTATATTTGTGTGTGAATATTAACTTTTAATAGAGTAAGTTCATTGGTGATGTGCCAACTAAGACAATGACGTCTAATAATGCCTGACTTATTATGAACTGAGCCTGTCGATATTTAGAGAAAATTATGAACTGAGCCTGTCGATATTTAGAGAAAATGATGAGGAATGTGGGAAGGGGTTTGTAAGCATTCTTAGAGCCTGTGTTTGTGAACTGACTAGATAATACTTACCGCCCATCACTGGGACAAACTTCTTCTACATTTACTATCCGTCTAACTAAAATGAATGCAGGGTTAATTATTTCAGTTGTTGCAATACAGTTGTTCATATATTTATCTCAGTGTAATGTCTATGTGTGTGTGATAGAGAGAGAGAAAGAGTTGAGCTAAAGAGTAAAATGCAGGTCCCACAGAAAATTTTGGTTTTATATTTTAACCTAGACTTACCTGCCTCAGTGACCTTACCAAATAGCTGCTGAAGTTTTACAAAGGCATGGTCTCTGGTTATTGTACCATGGTAATGATGGCAGCTTCACCTTGTTGACATTGTGCTGGTTTGTAAATCCTCACAAACACTGGGAAAATGGCTCTTTAAGTGTTGGCCTGTGGGGTAATAGTATTTCTAGATTGTCATACTATTGAGATGATTGCTAGGTCAATTCTTACATACTTGGAAAAGGATTTTATCGATATGGAAACAGCAGAAAATAATGAAGGGAAAGTAAATCCTACACATTTAGTAAACAGTATGGATCATGAAGTTCTTAAGGGGCTTCATAAATATAAGATAATTACAGTTCCTGCTCTCTTACAAATGAGGCAGCTATGCCATAGAGAGGCTAAAAACTTGCCTAGGAACACAGAGCTAGTGAAGTGCTGAGCAGGAATTAGAACCCGGTCCAGTTCTAGAGTCTGTGTGTTTAACCATGGCATTATACTGTCTCTCAAATGGGAGCAGTCTTTATAATGAGACCAAACTGGGGAAAAATAATCCATGAAGAAAAGCAAAAGGCTGTAGAGAAGGCAGTGGGCCAGAGAGTCATTTGTGATTCATACTCATAACCATTTTCTGAAAGAAACGTGTGCAGATGTTCTGGCTTGCATATAATCAATTTGTTACCAAGAAGATTTTACTTCAAATAGTGTAAGAAAATCATTTTTACGTTTTCTTCTTATTGCTCTATTCTAGGACATTACATTGGGAACTCTTGTTTGGTGTGGCAGAATTTCTTTCAGATGTGTAATTGCACATAGCTGTCCACAGTATAGCTAAGGAAGATGCTCAGAAAAAAGGGGCAAAGCTGTGACCAGGTGGCTTAGTTGTTTGGAGCACCATCCCATACACCAAAAGGTTGTGGGTTCGATCCCCGGTCAGGACACATTCCTAGGTTGCAGTTTGACCCTTGGTTGGGGCCTATATGGGAGGCAATGGAATGATGTTTCTCTTGAACTGGTGTGTGTGTGTGTGTGTGTGTGTGTGTGTGTGTGTGTGTGTCTTCCCCCCACCTCTCTCTTTAAAAATCAAATACATATTTGGGTGAAGATTTAAAAAAAGAAAAAAGGCCAAAAAGAACTTAAACACTAAAGGTCTACAGCACTTAATTTCATGTGAGTATTTTTTTAAAACTAAATAAAAAATTATATGTCTGTGACCTTTGAAAATATAAAAAATGTATAAATGCATGTATGGATATATGTATTTATACTTTGATAATATTAAATACATCCTAAATCTGTAAGTCCCTAACATTTATTATTATTGATGAAAAGTTAGTTTACATAATGATGCAAAGTAAATTATCATTTCAGACATTTGAGTGAAAGACCAAAAATTTTTAAGAAAAGATTAATAAAGAAAAATAAGATAAATACGAAGTATTAACCCAGTACTTGCAATGCCTAGTCAATCCCTAGTCAAGAATTACACAGGGTGGGGCAAAAGCAGGTTTACAGTTGTGAGTATGTGAAACAGAGTTTATTCGTGTATTATTATTTATTATTGTATTTTTTTCCATATGAACAACTGTGAACCTACTTTTGTCCACCCTGCATTTTACATGGAAAGCTGGTTAGTTTGGTTAGATGTCACTGATGTCAGTTAGGCAAGGTGATGAGGGGACAAAATGCTAGCAGAGTAGGGAGCTAGATGGTTATCAGAACTTGAGCAGATTATCAGAAAGTTATTTTACAGAGGAAAACTTTGCAGAAGGGTGGACAGGCTGACCCAGTATATCTTACGGCCTCCTGAACTCTGCGTTTTGGATCTTGCTTTGTGTACATACATTGTTATTTGTCTCCTCTTCGGCCTGTGTTATTCCAGGCTCCCCATGGAGCGGGAGCCATCAAGCTAACTTTGGCTGCAGGTTATTCCCACGCCAAGGCAGCTTTTCCCATTCCAGTCTAGACCAGATTTAAAAGTGTAAAACACCAAGGGGTGCATTCAACCCTTTTTCTTCTGCATTTCTAAAGCTTGGAAAAACTCCAGGGCACTCTTTCGGGTATGGCGAACAATGCCCGAACCACAGATTGATTATGGATTTCATAACTTTTAGGTGCATCATCAATTTAAGGAATTAGAGTGGTTGCTTGTTTTCTGGAAAATAGCGATTGGGAATGACTCTAGTTCAACATAACACAAAAATTAGCTTGTGTGAAAATACAGCATTCTCTATAGTGAGTTTTGTTCCTGGCTAAGGAGAATATATCATGTGGCTGGCTTGATCCTCTCACCCATCTGCAGGGAGTGGTAACCAAAATGTATGGGCTGGAGCCTGTGTCTCCAACATTGTGTGTTTTCTTTTCAAACATCCTATTTCTTTAAGGGGAACAAATGTTTTCTCCACAAAGGCCGCCCCTGCCTCCCTCCTGGCTGCTCAGGTTTCTGCCTGCCTTTTGGTTACTGTGTGGCTGGTGATTTCTCAGAGTCCCAAAGGAGGACTCACGCTAGCTGTTAGGACTGAACAAACAATCCCAGCTGAAACCAGAACAGAATCTCAGCGCACTGCTTTCACCATCACGCTCTTCAGCCCCGTTTCAGTTTTCCCTGCCAGAGGAGATATAGTATCAAACATTGAGGTGCTGCCAAGCTCAGCAGTGACACAGACTCGCAGTAATCACTGCCGCTAGCTAGGTGCTGGGCCTTGAACCAGGCAGCTTATTCCAGCCACTGCACTTAATCCTCACAGCAATACTATGAGGTAAACATCACCACTGTAGTTTTACATTCAAGAAAATGTAAATTTAGAGACCTGAGAGGTTAAGGAAATTGTTCGTGGTCATAGGTCTTAAGTGGCTGTGTTTTAATGTTTCCATAATGTATTATCACTCTTAACTTTCTCCTTTTCTTGACATTAAAAAAAAAGAAAAGAAAAGAAAATTTGAGTTACTTCTCTGGGCCCTGCCTATTTTTCATTCTGGGTGAACTCACATTTATGAAGCCTCTGCTACCTGACAGGCTTTGTGCCAGGCCCAGGAGAGGAAGTGGGCAGAAGAGATACATCCTAACTTGAATGGAGCTAATCTTTCCAGCCCCATCTGTTAACACTCTCCTTGTGCAACAAATGTTCCAGCCACGCTGTACAGCTTGAAGTTGCTGACTACCCGTCTTCCCTCACCTCTGTGTCTGTGCTCTTGTCCCTGCCAAAATGCCCTGCCCTATGCTTCTCCGCTTTGCCAGCTTCTATTCCTTCCAAATTCCAGGCACTTATCACTATTCCATGCAGCGATACGTGTTTACATACTTGAACTCCTGAGGTAGAGTCAGGTCTTATTCCTTTACATCAGAGCTTTGCTAACAATGCTCTGCAGATCAAATACCGCCCTCTATCTGTGTATTGTCTATGGCTGTTTTCATGCTACAGCAGCAAGAGGTCAGTAATTACAAAAGGGATTTGGCCAACTTTCTGGAAAGAGCTAGATAATAAGTATCTTAGAGTTTGTGAGCCAGTAGGTCTCGGTTATGAAAATGCTGGGGATCTAAGGAAAGTCCAGTCTCTATCCTTGAACACTATAATGGCCACTAAAGCTGGTTTAGTGGATCACATTGCTTAGCAGTTATTTTAGAAGTCAGAGGTTAGCGTATGAGTGGCTGGAGATGTTAAGAGATAGATTGTATTGGGGAAGCAAGGAGACTGTGCTGAGAGGAGACCACAGGATATTTTTATTTGTCACCATCTTCAAGTGGCTTATCCTCCAATCTGTGAATTCTCTCTTACACACACAGTTTTAGAGAAACTTGGAACTCCAAATAATGAACCCATAGTTCTTTGATTTATCTCTTCATCTATCTATGTAAAAACACTTAATGATCATCTACTATTCTAGGTCCCCAGTGGGATAAGAAAGCATAGCGGTGAGTAAGACCAGCCCTTGTCCTCAAGAGACTCCTGAGTAGCATGAATTTCATACACTCACTGAAGCTGTAGAGAGAAAACTTTTAAAATTAAATTCATATTTCTATCTCATCCATGCCAAAAATGCCTCCTTCCTTTCTAATTTTGTAGCAAATAATCATCTGGTTATTTTTTTTTTCATGTTCTACAGACAATTTTATAGCTTTTGACCATGTTCTCTCTCAGCTTTTGCTTTTTCAGATTTATCCATCCTAAACATTTCAGTCTCCCTGGAATGATTGCCCTATCTCTCTTATTTTTAATTATGTAGAGTACATGTCTGCATGTCATGCACATTTCTCAGAGCATTTCCACAGCAGTTTCAGATCCCTTTTCTGGGTTGTGACTGATTGGGAATATATCTTGTTTGACTCTTGCTTATAAAGGTTCCTGACATGTGAGTGTAACTGGGATGTGACGTCTGTCACAGGCTAACCTGTGAACTTCACTTGACATAATGGAGAGGCTGGTGATCTCTCCCTTCCTCACTGAATTCTCAAAGACAACATTTTCCCAAAGTGAAGATGGCTCTTATGATAAAGTTATGTAGAGCTTCAAGAGGCTGTTTGTGAGAGAGAATTTCAGGACCACGATCAGATTCTTTACATGTGAGTGAAGAATGGCAGCAGTTCCCAGAACAGGTGGTGATGGTTTCACAGACTCTCTTAGGAGAGTGTTAAGGGGGAAACGGAGACCAGCTCTGTATTAGTGTCCCTATTGCTACCATAACAAATTGCCAGAAACTGTCTTAAAACAACACTGATTTACTACCTTATGGTTCTGCAGATCATAAGTCCTAAAATCAAGGTGTTGGCAGAAGATTTTTTAATGGATGTTCTAGGAGAGAATCTGCTTCCTTGTCTTTTCCAGCTCCTAGTGATTATTTGCAATACTTGGTTCATAGTCCTCTCCTCCACCTTCAAAAGCAGCATGTCCGAATCTCTCTCTGACCTCTGCTTCTGTCATCACACCATCACATTTCCGTCTCTGACTCTCATTCCCCTGCCTCCTCCTGTGCTTTATAAGCAACTTTTTTTTTTAATTGCATGGGCCCCACACAGAAAATCTAGCACATGAGATGAAGACATTTTGAGATGCAGACATCCCAAGGTGCTTACCCCAATCACATCTGCAAAGTCCCTTTTGCCGTGTAACAGTCACCAGTCTGGGGATTAGCAGCACATGGACATCTTTGTGGGAACATGATTCTGCCTCCCGCAGGCTCCATTCTAAGGGAAAGCCAGATGGACAAGTGTGTGGCTTTTGAACACAAAGGGTTTACTAAAGAAAAGGGAGCCCAAAATCCTTCACCAAGCAGCAGCCCTACCCTTCACAATTTCCTGAATGGCTACCTTGAAGAGTCGCACACAGTCCCAATGCCCTTCGGTAATTACACACACACACGCTAGAAGTCCATGCAGCCATTTATCAGGCGGCTGGAGATCTTAGTCTTCTGCCTTGTGGACAGTGAAGCATGTAGATTACCAGTCATCCTGTTCTGCCTGTTCCAAGTGAAGCAAGTGAAATTGTTACTATAAATCATGTGAGCATTTATTCAGAGAGAGAGAGAGATGTCTGAAGAATGTTCACCAATACACTAACCCTTGCTTTATCCTGAGTAGTAGGATTTGGGGATATTTTTACAGTTCTGTTTTGTGTCTTTTCCAGTTGTTTTAATGTTTGGCTAATATCTTCCATAAACAATGTAACTTTTTCAAAAGGCAGAAAAAATATGAAGCAAGAGAGTAGAAACACCTTTTGAATCTCTGAAAAGTGTAAAAAGTTGAAGTGCTGTGGATTGAAGTCTTGGCATTGGGTGAAGGAAGGGAGGAAGCATCAGGAGGCAGGGGTGTGGCAAGGGTGAAGTTGCTGCCTGCAGGCACCGAGGGAGCAGAGACAGCCTTCAGAAAGGGGCAGCAGAGCTAGATTTGGCAGGCACAGCTGGAAACCATGCCAAGAAGAGGTGGACTAAAGCATGAGTGGAGGGAGTTGGGACTGGATAGGAGTCAAGCCTGACATTAAATGGGGGGAAAACAAAGAGATTTGAGTTAGAGGCAGTGCAATGGGGGTCAGGGTGGTAGGCAGAAGTTTCTGCTCCTGTTCCAGGATTACTCCAGATCCTCAGAAATGAGGTCAAAAGGGCACTTAGTGTTCTCTTTTTGCACTTCTCTTCTTCTGTGGATTGATAGGCAAGTATTGGTCATTTGGAGGGCAGATGGGAGATGAGAGAACAGAGAAGTGGCTGTATGGAGTCCACAGAAAAATAATATGTGGGACTGTGAACCAAATACAACTTTTTCAAAATTTAGGGAATCAATTTTCAGTGATATGCATGATCTGGAGCAAACGGTGATGCCCTTAGGCATGTTCACGGCTGCCAGTTGGCAGAGGGGCAAGCAGAGCCCTGTTTTAATGGACTCTGATTTCTTCAATGACTGCTTGTTATGTGCGTTACAGGTTATAGATTAAATGGAAAAACCATAATTCTGAAGAAAAATCACCAGTGTACCATCTATAGAAGGTATGAAACTACAAAGAAAAGACAGAGGTAAGATTCTGAATAATGAAAGTTCTAGGAAAGACAATGCTACTTTTCATATGTGCTACCTACCTGGTATCACACAGAGAATTGGACAAACAGCAACTAACTTTGTTCTGACTCGGATTGCTGTTGGTTCTAGATTCACAGGGCTTCAGTCACAGGGCTGCAGTGGCAATTTAGACACACACAGACAATTTTTGTGGTTATGTGATACTGCCTGGTGCATGATGACAGAGAAGCCCCCTTTTCTGAGAGGTCTGCTAACATGGTTCCTTAGTTTTTGTGATGTAGCTTAGACTTTGTGCCTCTGTGCATCCATCGGGGTGGCACAATGCTGGCCGGGGCTTCACTAGCACAGACTCTCCACGAGACGTGGCAAACTTTCTCCCATTCCCATCTCTTTCCCCAATTCCCTTCCACCCCAATCCGTACTAGTGTAACATTTGGCCTACATAAATGTGAGCAAGGAGAGGTAGCCAAATCCTACTTGGCATCACGTTTTCCTTCTTCCTTGTTTTTATTAAAGTTGTAACAATACATTTATTTGTGCGGTTACTTTACTACATGGCTCCTACACTAAATTATAGGTTTCACAAGGCAAGTACATATATCTGTGCTTGATCACCATGGTATACCTGGTACTTAGCACAGTGCCAGACACACTGTAGAAACTCAAAATACTTGATGAATAAATGAGAGGTATGTCTAGGCAAAAGGCTAATTATGCCTTCACTACCCTGTGGCATGGACAAGCTGGTTTAACTCACAGGTTTTTTTTCCTTACCTACTAGTAAGAAACTGGCCTATGAGGAGCTTATAGCTTCTTTTTAAAAAAATTATTTACTTTTAGAGAGAGGAGAAGGGAGGGAGAAGGAGTGGGAAAGAAACATCGATGTGCAAGAGAAACATTGATTGCTTGCCTCTCACATACACCCAATGAGGGAACCTGACCTGCAACGCAGACGTGTGCCCTGACCGAGAATCAAACTGGTGAACTTTCAGTTTGCTAGACGACACCCAACCCACTGAGCCACACCAGTCAAGGCTGGAAATTCTATAGCTTCTAATAACATAAGAAATCCAGTCATTTAAGAGATAAGGAATTTCAGATCAAAGCAGTTTAGTTACTTATTTGAGGGTCTAAGGCACTCACCACTGAGCCCATTTCGTAAGAATAGCAATTGAGTCAGTCAGGGATGGACTTGGCAAAAGAATCTGATCAGACTGGCTTTCAGACCAAGACTTCATTCATTAGATCCTGATGTTTCTGGCACAATGTTAACCAAGAATCACATCACAAGACTTCTTTTCTGATTGCATAGGCTACAAAATTAATCTTAACAGTTTGAACAGATAATGAGTAGATGAACTCCAGTTGGAGAAGTTTATTAGGAAAAAGTTGGCAGTGGAACAAATAACCTCCTCCTTAATCCCTGAAACCAGGCGACCATCAAACTCGACATCCTCAGTGATTAAGCTATTCAGGCTGCAGCATGTAAACTTTCCCCTCTGCCTTATGCTCCTGCTGTTCCGAGTGATTCTGTCTGTAAAGACTCTTCTGCTTTGCAAAAACGTGAGTCTCTTTGATGACAGTTGTTGCAACAAGACAAAAGCATTTTTAGAATTACTGCTATTATCTCATGTGAGAGATGCTGACAGTCTCTCTCCGTCTTGCCCCTGTAATCCCATCAGATTTCACAAACTGCAAGGGCAACCTTGAGGCCATGGCTGAGATAAATACTTTCAGGAATGTTTCTTTTCTGCAACTAAAATCATGATTCATATTTCAAGGGATTTGTAAAAACAGATCATGTTCACAAGGACAGAAAATCCTAGAGTTGCAGCAGGGTAGCAGGGACTTCATAAGTCGTCAAATTCTTTCCCCTTTCATGTAAATTGCATGCAAAGGAAAGGTTTTATGAAAATAGATAATGGATAGTTAGATGATGGATAGATAGACAGATTGATTGATTGACAGATAGAGCGAGCCAGAGGTTCCCTGAGGAAAACAACTCTGTAAGTTTCCTGATAACCTTTTAATTTGTCCCAGAGTCTTCTGGTACATGCTATATGAGTAAACATGAACTGTTAGAATTCTATTCTTGTCCTTCTCCTGAAGAAGTCTCTGCTAGGGCAAGTGAATAAAACCTGAGCGAAAATTTGTTGCTACCAGTTTGCATTACTCCTACTGGTTTTTTATTGGAGGGTGGATGCCATTTTTCAGATTTCTTTTTAGCTAGAGATCCACAGAACTTAATAATAGGGGAGAGATTCAGAAGTTATATAAATAAATAAATACAACTGAGTCTTGTTTATTTGATGGCTAACATCTTAGTATTTGTATAATCTTATCCCTAGCTTCCCTCTGATTTCCAAATGCCTCATCATTTGTTGTTAGGCATTCTAACAGGGGGTAGAGAATGGAAGAGAAACATACGCATTTTTTCTATTTTAGTCATTTAATTTTATCACCTTCTTGTAGACTGCCTATTGTGGGCAAGGAACTTATTATGCTCTGAAGTAATGAGCTAAAAAGATTGAAGAAAAAATATCCTTGTAATATGATACTAACGTGAAATGGTGAGGGGTATAAACAAAGCCATAGTCATTTCTGGCTAGCATGGATTGTTATAGAAAACAAAATCGGAATTGGGCATTAGAAGCACATTGCATGCCTATAAAATAAAATGAAAAGGCAAAAAAGTCCTGAAAAATGTCTGGCAGTGATGGTGGTAGGAGGGTGGGAGCTGTGGTGGTGACAGTGCCAATACGCAGGTGGTGATGGGAATGGTGGTGTAGGGGGTATTGGTGGTAGCAGGAGTGGTGACGGTGGTGAAGGTGTAGGTGGTGAGAGTGAGGGTTGTGCTGGTGCTAATAATGGTAGCGGTATGTGGCAGTGGTGGTGACAACGTGTGTGGCCTCATGGTGGTGGAGATGGTTGTAGTGAGGGTGCTGCAGGTAGTAATGATGGTGGTAATCAACATGAGGGTGGTAGGGATGGTGCTGAAGAGAATGTTACTTCTCATCGACACTTTCAATTATCTGTAGAGATTTTCCACCAAATGACAGAGAGAAGAGACCTGATGTGGTGGCAAATTGGCAAAGGGGAAAAGAGACCACTACCATCCCTAAGGGAAATGCACTGCTCCTGGTGCTGCCCCAGTACCTGAGTTCACAGCACAGTTCCTCTTTGAGACAAATCTCTTTGTGTTATGAGTCAGACACATCATCTTTCTTCAGTAAATGTTCTAAAATGCTCATTTGTACTTCCAAGTACCAGTAAATGGTTTCAACAGATGGGTATACCTTAAGGGTGGCTAACGTAAACCATAACACAAAGGTGTTTTTTTCAGTTGTGTATAATGTTGATTGTTTTATGATAACTATACAAAAGAGAGCTTTTGAAGTGTGATTAGCTTCATTGCCAATATATTTGTAAAGTTCTTACAAAAAAGACATTACCTAAGTTCTTTGTCAGTTCAGAGAGAACAGTGTTTAATCCAAAACATGCAGACTGATGCCAAGGAAAATGTTCCCAATAGAGACTGGAGCTGCATTGGCTCTGCATCACTATTGAACTCAAATATGGAACACGATGTATTTCATCCTAAGAGGGAACTGAAAGCATGTTCCTTGCATAGTGAGAGTTGGTCTCTTTCTTTCTCGGTCTTTCTCTCAATTTAGCAAGAATTTAACATCTCTCTATTTCTAATCTTCATTGTCTAATGCAGGTTTTTTAAGGAGAAAAAAAAAAAAAGCCCAACATGACAATATTTTGTAGCAATTGCCACTTGAATGATTACAATAAAAGGGTAAATGTTTATTTGCCATCTCACCTCTCCTCTGTAGACTCATGGCTGTGTGCATGAGGTGTTGCTGATGTATTTCCAATAGCAACATCTGTTTCTCTGACAGCCTGCTCTGCTAACTGTGCTGACCCATTGATGGCTCTAGAACTTTTCAGAAAATGCTGGATGGGTTGGCCAGAATATGTCGAAGCCATAGGGTTTTTCGTTCATCCTCTTGGGTGCTATTAATCTGTCAGTCACATTTCATTCTGAGAAATTTACTGTACTTGTCTGTGTCTATTTGAAATGAGTAAGGAAACTCCTCATTAAAGATTGGGATTTATATGGCCCGAATGGGAGTATTCCCAGTGCTGTATTTAGGATAGTGGAGGAGCTATGCTATTGGTTAGATTGTCCTTAAAATGTCAGTTTTCCCTAAGATGGTCTCAGAGTGTTATACATCCAATAGAAGCCAAGATGAGGGCATTTTTTTTTTCCTCAGGGGCTTATGATATGGGGGGATATGTAGAATCATCACTAATAAAAATTAAATTTTAGGGATTTATGTCAAAGTTCTCAGGGGAGAAAGTTCCTGGTAAAGAAATAAAGGACTGAAATCCAGTGGAAAAGAGCCAGACAATATGAAGGGGAAAGGGAAAGAGAAAGGAAGTGGGGTCATTAGGCCAGATATGAAAAGGGAGAAAGATGATTGAATATATGAATCAAGAGAAAATGCAATGTTGATGGTACATAAAGGGGTGAGCTTTGAGAAGAAAAGCAGAGAAAATGAAATGCTGGTTTAAAACTGTGAAAGCATAAGGAAGAGATGTCTGGAAAATTGGAAAAGGTATATTAACAGGAAAAAGAAATATGGGAAATGAGAAAAGAGTTATCAAGCTAAGAAGGAAGAAAACAAGTGAAGATCAATAAATTCATTTAAATTGAATATTAAACTGTGGTGAATCACAGCATTTTCTACAGAAGGAAAATTCACATCTTGATTTTGAAAAGATAATCTATATAGATAACCTAAGAGTATGCATTTACTTACTTGGGTTAGTGATTTTCTCCCTGGTTCAGCCGTAAATGAGACTACCCACATGAAATAAAATGCTTTCTTGGAGTCATGTGGAAAGGGAACAAGCAGTAATGAAGATACAGTATGTACATGAAGTACATGTTTTACTTCATGTACAGATGTATGGCATTAATATTCATTATTATAGTAGTAGCCAACACTTATACAGAGCTTGATATATGCCAGGTGCTGTTCTAAGTAGTTTTAACACAATAACTCATTTGACCCTCAGCAACAAACCTCTGAGGTAGGAATTGTTTTATTACTCCCAATAATGAAAGGGGAAACTGAGGCATAGAGAAATTGAGTAACTTGTCCAAGACACAAAGATGGTAAGTGATTAAGTTGAGATTTATACTCCAGCAGTTCAGCTTCAGCGTCTGTTCCATAATACTCTGGAAGTCAACAGGGAAGGCGAAGTTTTCATGTAGAGATCCCTGACCCATGTGCACATAAAATGAGACTAATATATTCATTTTCATGCAACACTAATATTGGAAGGTTAGGATACAACTGTTGCTATCTTCCTTGCTCCCAGTGCAAGTCACTTCATCAGCATGAAAGGTGGGATATGGCTTAGATAGCACCACCATGAGAGTCACAGATTATGATACGGTAAACAAAGGGAACATTGCTTTGTTAAGGCTTATGAAATGTCCAGAAATCAGTGGTTCTGCCATCAACCCCTGCAGTAAAAGGCCATCAATGCTTCATTTGTTCATTGATTAAGTGATTATGGAAACCCTCAAACAAATGACTAAATCTGCATGGCTAATTACTCATTTCCAAAATGGTTAAAATATCCGTACTAGTGGAGTTGGTGGTTTGTTGACATAATATGTAAAGTCCTTTAAAACTTTTAGATAACAGGTCTCGTAGAAGTGCAAAGTATTATTCTCATTTACAGTCCAGCCAGATTTAACAAAAAGCCTGAGCATCATAAACCTGCAGACAGAAGGAGTTCCAGGGGGAAAATAGAGGCTTGCTCATAAGCCAGCTGTGCAGAGGGCTGGACTCCAGCTTCCCATCACGGGTGTGCAGCCCAAAGAATGTTGGCTGCCTCTGGGGCCAGCTGGCTTGCACAGAAACTGTGCTCCTGGAAATCCTGAGATGTCTGTGCAGGACTCCAGCGAATAGAATTTTGGTTAACAGAAGAGCAATCTCATCAGCCAGATTTGAGTCAAGCTGTTTTTCAAAAGCTTGCTAACTTGTAACACGTGACCAACGGGGCTCAGGATTCCTGTCTTTTAGGGCTTTAGTTAAAATAATTGATACAAAGCACTTAGTGCAAAGCTCAGCCCAAACTAAGAACTCAATAACTGTGTTATGGTGGTGGTTTTGAAGTTCCCTTTCCAAGATCCTATGCTCTTGGTGCCTCCCTCACCTAATTTAGATCCATCTCTTCTTCATAGTTCATGATTGCATATGACACACAGGGATAGATTCCTTCCCAGGAAGTTGATGGAATGTAGCCCTCTGCGCAGGCATATCTTATTTGATAGCAGCAATGGTGGTTTCTTACCACAATCCTGTGAGATTGGAGCCAGAGTAGCCTCCAATTCTAAAAGGGCAATGGGGCAAACGGCTTTCCCAGAAATGCCCTCTACCTCCCATGGCAGCCACCTTGGGTGGCCAGAAGAAAACTTCTCTCCCTTCCAAGAACTTTGTGAGTGATGTTTAGTCCCATGACCAGACCCTTCATCAATGCCAAAATAAGCTGGTGTGGCTGGTTGCCAATGCTCCTGCCGGTTGCTGACTGAAGGAGGCATCACCTGACATTCCTCAGACTTTGCTGGAACTTACTTGGGCCAGCCTGGGTCAGAGGGCAAACCAAGAGGAGTTAATAAGGTTCAAAACTCAGCAGAACTGGTCTGCTTAGAAGATCTAGCAACTCCTCATTGTCCCCAAATTCTCTTTACTCCAATGACCTAGAAAGACAGCAATGTATTTTTTCTTTTCTTTCCCATTAAAATTTGACCAACATTCTGCTAGTTCTTCTATAAAGCGGGTGACAAGGAGCTCCTGGAAAACTTGGAGTAGCTTTTACAATTTAAATACTAACAATCTCCCATATAACATGAGGTAAAATTTGGAAGCAAGATATGAAGCAAAGTTGGTTCTTTGGCAAAAGTTATTGGTTAAGAACCAGTGAAAAGTCCAGACTCTGCCTTATAAAAACAATTTAAACTCCACCTAATACCCCTTCAGTCAGTAATCCTGTCCTGGCAGTGTTCTTAATGGCCTGCGCATGGGCACCATTTATTCCCTGTTCAAAATACTGGTTGCAGAGTTTAAAATAAAATATGTATTATTGTTTTGTTGATAATGTGCTATGTTCTAGAATTACTCACCCAAAGACCTAGTGTTGATAAAAAGGAATTAGGCTTACTGCTTTCAGTAAAGATCAGAACCAAACTGTGGTAACAAAGAGTTACCTTGCATCTTCAGAATTTCCAAAGTGAAGTATCTGTCTATAACCCCATCTGGATGGGGACCAGCAGGTTCTGGGAAGAATATTAACCTGAATTTGTTGCAGTCTTGTTTCCCAAACTGCTTTATAAACACTTCCCCATATGTGCTGCCAAAGCTTTGCATTTAATGAATCATCCAAATCTTTTTGCCATATATCCTGTGTAGCTATTGATGATGGAACACGCGTTCCTGATATGAGGAGAAATGAGAGCAATGCCTACGTTGCCAGCCAAAATTGCCTCATAAGATAATCCTATTAGAATGCTCATTTTGATTTTTTTATAATACTGACTTAAATTTTAGAGAGTTATTTTTGACCAAATTTCCTTGTAATTTCCTAGGGACCATTTTATTTACTGATACCTGTCTTTATTCTGATTAAGCACAACAGAAGAACAAATTATTGCTTATAAACACTCCAATACTTCCTTCATGATTCTTTTACATTCTTAGTTGCTCTTACCTTATTTTATGATGCGTTTAGCAGTGAAGAGAGCATAGGTTTTAGAGTCAAACATGTTGGATTTCATGTTTAAGTTCTGCCTCTGAAGAGTTTTATGAACAGAGCAAATTACTCAGTATCACTCAACCTCAGTTTCCTCATCTATACAAAAGGAAGCAAAAATACTCTCTACCTCTTTCATCAACCATAAAAATAAAATGTAAGCTTTTCATCTAGTGCTTAATGCATGATACATGTAAATTGTTGTTATTATTATGTTGTCTAATTGATCACCACTGGATCACAACTGTGAAAAAGTGTTACAGGAAAAATCCACCTCTAACTGAAAGCTTTAACAACCACGTACAGAGCACCACCCAGAAGCACTTTTTTTTGCAACAAAGTGAAGGTCATTGACGTTGCTGATGGCCGCCAGAATTTGCCTTGAACAGTCAGTGTTCAGGTTCTTTTCAGCACTCTGAGTGTGCTACTTTCTCTTTTTCCTTTTGGTGATAAGTACCCTTGTGTATTGTTGCTTTCTTCATTTCAAAACTGTCAGATTCTCTACTTACGGAGGTGACCGTGGGCCATGAAAATCTTGGATCTTTCCCTCTACCTAGTTTTCAGCTGGTGATAGTGAAGAGGGTTCCCATCAAAGAGGCGAGTAGTGACCCTGCCAGATCCTTGGCTACATGGCCCCATTCTACTCTCAACCCTTCAGACTACTATTTTATGATTTTTTTTTTCACTTCAGATCTCTCTTTGATTTTCCCAAACCATGTTTCTGTATTTCTCACCACCCTGAGAATACCTTACTCTTAAGTCCAGGTTTTCCTCAGTCATATCCTAGAAGTTGCTATTACAAATAATGGCACCCCTCCAAAACTCAGTTTTAAGCATCCTGTTCTTTAACAACCATCTTCTATATGTCCATAACTAATGTACACTAGTTAACAGCAAATCCAGCAATTCTTCAACCTCACCAGGACTTCTAGTCCACTGACCATAACAATTTTTCTCTACCACCTCTATGTCCTCATTTTCACCCTGAATTCAATTTTCCATTGCACTCTTGGCATATAACTTCAACAATATGCTCTGAGTCCATCTTATCTGCTGGGAAAAACTTGTGGACCTTCATTGAAGAATGTAGGGGAAAAGAAACAACTTCACTGCCTGCCTCTTGTAAGTTTATGACCGCACACCTTAACGTACACATCACAATGGCACTTTTAATCACATGAACTAGCCTCCTTCTACCTTTCTGATATCATCTCGCACTATCCTCCCTTAATCCCTTGGACATAATTTTGTCCTTGTTTCCTTACTGCTTACGGCTTTTACTGCTATTTCTTCCACTAGGATGTTTTCCTTAGTTACTTGCCACCCCTGCCACCATATTTTTGTGCCTGTAAATACCAGAGAGGTCGTCCTCTACCATTCTATCCAAAATAGCACTACAGCCAATTTGTATTCCCTTACCTTGCAAAGTTTTTTCTCAATAGGACTTACCACCCAATTTATATATATATATTTTTTATTTTTAAAGACTTAATACCTCTCTTGTCCACTGGAAAGTAATCTATAAAAGTAGTGTTATGTATGGTTCACTGCTATTCTTTCATTATATGCCTGGCATGTACTAAATATCCAAAAGTACTTGATTAATACATGAATGAAGGCATGAAATTCTGGGGCCATGGCTAATATGAGCATGATATTCACACTTGCAAATTTTAAATTCTGGTGATACTTATGTGATTATCAACCTACAGAGGTATCTATGAAGACTGTAATTTTCTTGTATTTTTATTGACTATACTATTACAGTGTTCCCAATTTTCCCTCCTTTATCCCCCCTCTACACTGCCCCCTCCAATCCTCTCACATTCCCCCTCCTTAGTTTGTGTCCATGGGTTGTACATATAAGTTCTTTGAGTCCTCTGTTTCCTGTACCATTTTTATCTCTCCCTGTCTATTTTATGCCTACTAATTATATTTCTTCTTCCCTGTACCTTTTCCCATCTGTCCCTCACTTCCCCCTCCCCATTGAACTCCCTCTGTGTGATGTCCATTTCTCTGAAGTTGTTCCTGTTCTGGTTGTTTGCTAAGTTTTTGTTTTCATTGTTTTCCTTTTCTTTTAGTTCCATTTGTTGATAGTTGTGAGTTTGTTATCATTTTACTGTTCACATTTTTTTATCTTCTTTTTCTTAGATAAGTCCCTTTAATGTTTCAAATAATAAGGGATTGGTGATGATGAACTCCTTTAACTTGACCTTATCTGGGAAGCACTTTGTCTGCCCTTCCATTCTAAGTGAAAGCTTTGCTAGATAGATCAATCTTGGATGTAGGTCCTTGCCTTTCATGATTTCAAATACTTCTCTCCAGCCCCTTCTTGCCTGCAAGTTTTCTTTTGAGAAATCACCTGATAATCTAATGGGGACTCATTTGTAGGTAATTGTCTCCTTTTCTCTTGCTGCTTTTAGGGTTCTCTCCTTATCTTTCATCCTGGGTAATGTAATTATGATGTGCCTTGCTGTGTGCTTCCTTGGGTCCAGCTTCTTTGGGACCCTCTGAGATTCCTGGAAGTCTATTTCCTTTGCCAGATTGGGGAAGTTTTCCTTCATTATTTGTTCAAATAAGTTTTCAATTTCTTACTGTTGTTCTCCTTCTGGCACCCCTCTAATTTGGATATTGGAACATTTCAGGTTGTCCCAGAGAATCCTCAGCCTCTCTTCCTTTTTTTTTTTTTTTTTTTTTTTTTTTTTTTTTTTTTTTTTTTTTTTTTTTTTTTTTTTTTTTTTTTTTTTTTTTTTAATTCTTGTTTCTTCATTCTGATCCAATTGGATGTTTATTTCTTCCTTTTGTTCCAAGTTGTTGCTTTGAATCCTGGTTTCCTTCCTGTTACTGTTGGTTCCCTGAAATAAAGCAAAATATTTTACTTTATTTCACTTTGGGTAGCTTTCATTCATTCTTTCATTTTTCAACCAAGCTCAATCAGATCTGTGAGCATTTTGATTACCAGGGCTTTAAATTCTCTGTCAGATAGGTGGGCAATCTCCTCATCACTTAGCTCTGAGGTTTTGCTCTGTTATTTCATTTGGGCCAGATTTCTTTGTCTTGGCACAGCTGATAGGTTGTAAGGGGGCGGGGCCTTAGGTATTTACCTGGGCTGGGCAACCCTCCTTGCTGCACTGCCTGTGGGGGAGGCACCAGTGAGAGAACAGTGCAGCCCACTTGCTCATCTCTAGTGCACTTTCCAATGGACTCTTGTGTGAGACTGGGAGTTTCTTCCACCATAGCAACCCCACCCTTAGCCCATAGTCAGCTCTGAGTCTCAGTTTTCCCTTTAAGTCAGCCCCTCCCCGCGCAGCCCATCAAGCTCAGCAGCCAGCCCACCCTCTCAACTTCTTCACCACAGTTTTTCTGAGTCAACCCCATGGTCTGCCTTACCGGTCTGGTTGTTCTGGTTGATTTTTTCTTTAATTCCCTGGTTGTCAGAGTTCCATGCAGTTTGATTTTCTGGTGCTTTTGGTTGTTTATTGATTATAGATTTGTTGTTATCCTCCTTTTGGTTGCGTGAGGAAGCAAAGGGTTTCTACCTACACTTCCATCTTGTCTGGAACTCTCTTCTACTTAGAATGTCATTTTCTCATGATTTGCATAATCCTTTTTATGAAATGGGAAAGTACCATCATCTGCTTGTATTTATTACACAAATATAGAAGGATGTATGAGAAAGTGTCTGTGACAGTTTGAGAAAAGTGGATCTTAAGTTTTAAATTCTCATTTTCTATTGTGGTAAAATATAAAAACATAAAATTTACCATCTTAGCCATTTTTAAGTATACAGTTCAGTGGCATTAAATATATTAAACAATAATTCTCCATTTTCCTTTTCCACTAGACCTTGAAAATCACCATTCCTCTTGCAGTCTTTATGATTTTGACTACTCTAAGTAACTCATATAAATGGATCACCAGTATTTGTCTCTTTGTGACTGGCTTATTTCACTGAGGATAATGTCCTCAGGGTTCATCCATGTTGTAACATGTGTCAGAATTTCCTTCTTTAAAAATGGTGAACAATATTTCATTGTATATACATACCACATTTTACGTATCCATTCATATGCTGATAAACATTTGGCCTCCTTCTGTATTTTAGCTTTTGTGAATAATGCTGCTATAAAACATGAGTGTATAAGTATCTGTTCAAGGCCCTGGTTTCAATTTGAGGTCAGTCGGGAAAAAGCCCAGCCATTGTTAATATAACAAGAACAGTTTGCATGACATCAATGTAACCTGGCAGCTAAGGAGAGTGGGTTTGAATGCACATGCATGAATAATTACAACTTTACTATACTAGTCAGTTGGGGCAGTAGACACCATTTAGTGAGCATGTGTACTATGTGGCTGTCACATTCAAAGTGACTGAGTGAGTAGAGCAATGAATCCACATCAAATTTTGCATTAAGCTTGAACATTCCTCCATGGAAACTATTAGGATGATTCAGAAGGCTGCAGATATGGGCAACTGGTGATTGGCAGCTTCATCATGACAACACACCTGCTCAGGCATCATATCTCATGCAAAGATTTTGGGGGAAACATCAAATCACCCAGGTGACTCAGCACCCCTACAGCCAAGATTCAGCACCCTGTGACTTCTGACTCCTTCTAAAACTAAAATCACCCTTGAAAAGGAAGAGATTTCAGTCCATTGTTGAGATTCAGGAAAATACAACAGGGCAGCTGATGGCAATTAGAATTGTGTGAAGTCCCAAGGTGTCTATTTTGAAGGAGACTGAGGTATCATTGTCCTATGTGCAATGTTTGTATCTTGTATCTTCTTCAATAAAGGTCTCTTTTTCATAGTATGTGGCTGGATACTTTCTGGACAGACCTCGTTGTATACCCGGAAGTGGACTTGCTGGATCATGGGGTAATTCTAATTTTTTGAGGAACTGCTACTGTTTTCTGCAGTGGCTGTATCATTTTACATACCCACCAGAAGTGCATGAGTGTTCCAATTTTTTCACATTCTCATCAACACTTATTATTTTCTGTTTTTGTTTTTGATAATCCTAATACATATGAGATAATATCACACTATGATTAGTTATGTTGAGCATCTTCTCATGGCCATTTGTATGTCTTTTTTGGAGAAATGTCCTAGTCCTTTTCCCACTTTTTAATAAGGTTGTTTGTTTTATTGTCATTGAATCTGGGGAGCTCTCTGAATATTCTGGATATTAATTCATTATCAAATACATGATGTACAAATGTTGTTTCACATTCTGGGGGGGTTCCTTTTTACTTTTGATACTGAAAGTTTTAAAATTTTTGCGAAGCCCTACTTGTCTATTTTTTTCTTTTGTTACCTATACCTTTGGTGTCATATGAAAGAAATCATTGCCAAATCCAATGTCCTGACAATTTTGCATTATGGATTCATCTAAGAGTTTTATAGCTTTAACTTTTAAATTTAGATGTTGATCTGATTATAGTTAATTTTTGCATATGGTGTTAAGTAAGGAATCAGCTTTGTTCTTTTGCATGTGGATTTTCAGTGTTCCCAGAAACATTGTTTGAAATGATTGTCCTTTTCCCATTCAATGGACTTGGCACTCTTATCAAAAATTATTTTCCATAAATTTTAGGATTTATTTCTGGGCTTTCTATTCTATTCCATTGGTCTATATATCCATCATTATGCCAGTATCATACAGCTTTGATTGCTATAGCTTTGTAGTAAGTTTTAAAATAAGAATGTGTGAGTTCTCCAGCTTTTTGTTCTTCAGATAGTTTGGCTATTCAGAGTATCTTGAGATTTCATATGATTTTTAAGATGGGTTTTTCTACATCTGAAAAAGCTCCGTTAAGCTTTTGATAAGAATGGCACTGAACTGGTAGATTATTTTAGGTAGTACTGGCATCTTAAAAATATTAAGTCTTCCAATCAATGAACGTTGGATATGTTTCTATTTATGTATGCCTTCTTTAATTTCTTTCAGCAATATTTTGTACTTTTTATTTACAAGTCTTTCATCTCCTTCATTAACTTCTAAGTATTTTATTCTTTTTAGTGCTATTTTAAATAGAATTGATTTCTTAATTTCCATTTGGGATTGTTCATTGTAATGTATAAAAACAAAACTGATTTTTGGCATTAACTTTGGATCCTGCTATTTATTGTTCCAACGATATATTTGAGGAACCTTTAGGATTTTTTACATATAAGATCATATCTGAAACAGAGATGATTTTACCTCTTCCTTTCCAATTTGCATACCTTTTATTTCTTTTTCTTGTCTTACTATTCTGGGTAGAACTTCTAGTACTATGTAGAAAAGAAGTGACAAAAATGGGCATCCTTGCCTGTTCCTGATCTTATAAGAAAAGCTTTTAGTCCTTCACAATTGAGTATGATATTCACTGTAAGGTTTTTTTGTTCACTTTTAAGGATTTTATTTTATTTTTGGAGAGGGGGTAGGGAGGGAGAAAAAGAGGGAGAAAATATTTATGTGTAAGACAAACATTGATCAGTTGCCTCTTACACACCCCAACTGAGACCTGGTCTACAACCCAGGCATGTGCCCTGACCAGGAATCAAACCTGCAGTCTTTTGGCTTGTGGGATGATGCCCAACCCACTGAGCCATACCAGTCAGGGTCACTCTAGGATTGTTATATACGTTGAAGTAGTTCCTTTTTTTCCCTAGCTTTTTGGGTGCTTTTATCATGAAATAGTATTGAATTTTGCAAAATGTTTTTTTCTACATTAATTGAGATTATCATGTGGCTTTTTCCTTTATTATGTTAATATGGTGCATGACATTGATCAAAATTTGTATGTTGAGTTATTCTTGCATTCTAGGTATGAATATCACCTAGATGAATAATCCTTTTAAGATGCTGATGAATTCAGTTTGCTAGTATTTCTTTGAGGATTTTTGTATCAGTGTTCATTAGAGATAGAGGTCTGTAGTTTTCTTGTAGTGTCTTTGTCTGGCTTTCATATCAGAGAAATAGTAGCATCAAAAAAGCAAGTTAGGATGTGTTCCCTCTTAATATATTTTTTAAGTTTGAGAAGAATTGGTGTTAGCTCTTCTTTAGGTGTTTGGTAAAACTTACTAGTGAAGCCACGAGGTCCAGTACTTTTCTTTGTTGTGAGATATTTTATTATTAATTCAATCTCCTTATTAATTATAGATCTATTTAGATTTTCTATTTCTTTGCAATTTAGTCATGGTAGTTCTTGAGTTTCTAGGAATTTGTCCATTTATTATGAAATACACAATTTGTTGGTGTGCAATTGTTATAGCACTCTCTTACAATGCTTTTTATTTCCGTAGAATTAGTAGTAATAGTCTCACTTTCATTTCTCATTTTTTAAAGATTTTATTTATTCATTTATTTTTAGAGAGAGGGGAAGAGAAGGAGAAAGACAGGGAGAGAAACATCAATGTATAGTTTCCTCTCACACACCTCTGGCTGAGGACCTGGTCTGCAACTGAGGCATGTGCCCTGATGGGGAATCAAACCAGTTACCCTTTGGTTCACAGGCCTATGCTCAATCCACTGAGCTACACCAGCCTGTGCTGATTTTAACATTTTTTTAAATCTTCTTTTCTCTTAGTCTGTCTTCCTAAAAGTTTGTTGATCTTTTTAAGGAACCAACTTTTGGGTTTACTGATTTTTTTCTATTGTTTTCCATTCTTCATTTTATTTTTCTCTGCTTTAATCTTTATTTCCTTTTCTCTGCTAGCTTAGAGATTTGTTTTCTCTTTTTTTGTTTGTTTGTTTCTAGTTCCTTAAGTTGTAAAGTTAGGTTGTTCATGTGAAATTTTTCTTGTTAAGGTAAATGTCTGTAGCTATAAATTTTCCTTAGCATCATTTTCACTTCATTACATAAGTTTTGGTGTGTTGTGTTTTTGTTTTCATTTGACTATAAGTACTTTCCGATTTCTTTTATGATTTTTTTAAAAGTGTATTTTTAAAAAACCAACAAACTCGTAGACAGAGACAGCAGAATTATGGTTACCACAGGGGAAGGTAAGTGGGGTAGGATTAAGAGGGTAAAGGGGGTCAAATATATGATGACAGAGGAGATTACACTTTGGGCAGTGAGCACACAATGTAATATACAGATGTTGTATTATAAAATTGTACACCTGAACTTTATATCATGTTATCAACTAATGTTACCCCAATGAAAATAAATAAAGCATCTTGTTTAATTTCCACAATTTTGTATATTATCCCCTTTTCTCTTTGCTATTGGTTTCTCACTTCACCCTATTGTTGTCAGAGAAGAGTTTTTGTATCGTATCTATCTTCTTAAATCTATTGAGACTTAATTTATGGCTTAACATATGGTTATACTGGAAAATGTCCCATGGGCACTTGAGAAGAATGTGTATTCTGTTGTTGGATAGAGTATCTGTATGTGTCTGATATATCTGGTTGGATTATTGTGTTGTTCAGGTCCTTTTTATACTTATTTGTTTTCTGTCTGGTTGTTCCATTTATTACTGAAAGTAAGATATTGAGGTCTTCAGTTTTTGTTTTAGAAGTGTCCATTTCTCCCTTTTGTTCTGTCAAAATTTTTAGTACATTTTGATGGTCTGTTATGGTAAGTGTTTATAATTGCTGTATTTTCATACTATATTGAAACTTTTCAAACATACAATATCCTCCTACATCTCTTGTAACCTTTTTTGATTTAAAGTTTATTTTCTCTGATATTATATGTTTAAACTCTGACATTAGGTTAACCACTCCTACTCTCTTTTGGTTATTACCTTGCATGCAATATCTTTCTCCATCCTTTCACTTTTAACTTATTTGTCATTGAATCTAGATGTCTCATGGATGGTATATAGTTGGATAATTTTTCAAATCCATTTTGTGAATTTCTGTCTTTTGATTGGAGAGTTTAATTCATTTATATATAAAGTAATTACTAATAAGAAGGGACTTAATTCTGTCATTTTTCTCTTTGTTTTCTAGGACTTATAGCTTTTTTGTTCCTCATTTCTTGCATTACTATCTTCTTTTGTGTGTGTGTGGTTTTTTTTGGACTGAAACATTTGAATTTCTTTCTCTTTTTCTGGTGTATATTTTATAGCTATTTTCTTTGTGGTTATAATGTGTATTGCATTTAATATCCTAAGGTTATAATGCTTTATTTGAATTTATATTAGCTTAACTTCAATAACATGCAAAAGCTCTGCCCCTTTACAGCTCTACCTGAACCCTTTCCATTGCTGATGTCACAAAACTGTGTCTTTTTAAATTTAATTGTTATTGTGGTTTCTTTCCACTATCATTTAGTCCCCTGATGCCCCCTCCCCCAGTAGTCACCACACTGTTGTCCATGTCCATGAGTCCTTTTTCCTTTTTGCTCTATCCCTCCATCCCTTAACCTTCCCCTACTAGCTATCATCCTTCTTTCTGTCTATGAGTCTGTCCCCATTTTCCCTGTTGTGTCTTTACACGTTACATGCCTCAAATTCTATTTATACTATAACTAACTTACATTCATAGAGAGCTATTCAGATATTTTCATATCCTGCTTCCTTGTGCTTATCTGGATTTTTAAAAATTATATTATTTATATCATTGTCAGATATTATTCTGTGATTGCTTTTTTCACTTAATAATATGTAAGGAAACTTTATTTTTTTAAAGATTTTATTTATTTTTACAGAGAGGGGAAGGGAGAGAGGAAGAGAGGGAGAGAAACATCAATGTGTGGTTGACTCTTATGTGCTCCCCCGCACTGGGAGCCCAGCCTGCAACCCAGGCATGGGCCCTGACTGGGAATCGAACTGGTGATTCTTTGGTTTGCAGGCTGGCGGCACTCAATCCACTGATCCACACCAGCCAGGGGCTAATATGTAAGGTAACGTTAAATCTATAGATAGATAGATAGATAGATAGATAGATAGATAGATAGATAGATAGATAGAATCTTACACATACATATATATGTATACATATGCATCATTATAGATCATTCTGCTTAATGGCTCCATACTGTCTTAATTTATGGAATGAATAAATGGATATGCCATGATTTATTTACCTATTTATTCTTCTACTGCTTTTTACTTTCTAGAGAATCATAGACAAAATTTTCTTTTTTTATTTTTAATATATTTTATTGATTATGCTATTACAGTTGTCCCATTTCTCCCCATCATTACCCTCCACCCTGCACACACCCTCCCACCCACATTCCCCCCCTTTAGTTCATGTCCATGTGTCATAAGTTCTTTAGCTTCTACATTTCCCACACTATTCTTGCCCTTCCCCCATCTATTTTCTACCCACCGTCTGTGCTACTTGTTCTCTGTACCTTTTCTCCCTCTCTCCTCCTCCCACTCCCCTGTTGCTAACCCTCCATGTGATTTACATTTCTGTGTTTCTGTTCCTGGTCTAGTTGTTTGCTTAGTTTGCTTTTGTTTTAGGTGTGGTTGTTCATATCTGTGAGTTTGCTGTCTTTTTACTGTCCTATTTTTGATCTTCTTTTTCTTAGATAAGTCCCTTTAACATTTCATATAATAAGGGCTTGGTGATGATGAACTCCTTGAACTTGACCTTATCTGAGAAGCTCTTTATTTGCCCTTCCATTCTAAATGACAGCTTTGCTGGATAGAGCAATCTTGGATGTAGGTCCTTGACTTTCATGACTTGGAATACTTCTTTCCAGCCCCTTCTTGCCTGTAAGGTCTCTTTTGAGAAATCAGCTGACAGTATGATGGGAACTCCTTTGTAGGTGACTGTCCCCTTATCCCTTGCTGCTTCTAGAATTCTCTCCTTCATTTTAATCTTGGCTAATGTAATTATGATGTGCCTTGGTGTGTTCCTCCTTGGGTCCAACTTCTTTGGGACTCTCTGAGCTTCCTGGACTTCCTGGAAGTCTATTTCCCTTGCCAGATTGGGGAAGTTCTTCTTTATTATTTGTTCAAATAAGTTTTTCACTTGTTGCTCTTCCTCTTCCCCTTCTGGTACCCCTATAATTCGGATATTGGGATGTTTCAAGATGTCCTGGAGGTTCCTAGGCCTCTCCTCATTATTTTGAATTCTTGTTTCTTCCTTGTTTTCTGTTTGGTTGTTTGTTTCTTCCTTCTGGTCCACTCCATTGATTTGAATCCCAGTTTTCCTCTCATGTCTATTGGTTCCCTGTGTGTTTTCCTTCATTTTTCTTATTATAGCCTTCATTTTTTCATCTAATTTGTGAGCAAAATCAACCAATTCTGTGAGCATCCTGATCACGAGGGCTTTGAATTGTGCATCTGATAGGTTGGCTATCTCTTGGTCACTTAGATGAATTGGCTCTGGGGCTTTGATCTGTTCTCCCGTTTGAGCCTTTTTTGGGGGGGTTTGGTCATGTTTGTTATGTAGTGAGGAGTGGAGCCTTAGGTGTTCCCCAGGGTGGGACAGCCCAGTCTCTGGGCTGTGATGCTGTATGTGGGGGTAGGGTCAGAGAGGGAACAATGGCGCTCTCTCTGGGATTCCAGTCCCCTCCGCCGCTTCCCCTTTGCCTGGATTATCTGCATGGGAATGTGGGACTGCCTGGTCAGCCAGCCACCTTGCATGGCCTCACTGGGTCTGCACTGTTGCCACCCCATGCCTGGGGTCTGCTAGCCACCACTTTTTCCTGCTGTGACTCTGCCCCTCTTACCGGTCTGGATGAGTGGTTGTTGGACTTCCATACAGTTCAATATTCTATCAGTTCGGCTTGTTTTCTTGCTTCTAAATGACTGCTGTTCTTAATTTTGGTTCTGGGAGGAGGCACAGTATGTCCACCTACGCCTCCATCTTTCATAGACAAAATTTTCAATTTGGCATTTCTGCCCTTTCCCTTGTTCCTATCAGTATAGGAACAAGAAAACAACAATAAAAAAAGAGAACCTCTAGCTTTTCTCTCACAGACCCTGCTGATATAGAGTTAACTGTGGAAGGGTTTACTCCTTAAAGAACTTGCAGTCTCTTAAGGACCAAGACTTATAAGCAAATAATTGTATTAAAAAGTGATAAATACTGTGATGAAATTTTACTCAAAAGGCTGTTAGATCCTAATAGAGGAATAGGTTTTTTTTTCCTGCTTTGCAGACTTGGTACATTTTCAAATAGACAACATCTGAGTTATACTTGATGGATAAAGTGGAATAGAGTGGAGTAAATGGAAAGGATGTTAGAATGTATGGTAGGATATTAAAAAAAAGAGAACTAATTTTCTGGTAGTCACAATTTAAGCCTATGTTTTAAGGAGTTATTGAAGCCATTCTGATGGGCCGTTGAACATAATCATATGAGAGTGAAAGAAAAGAGAGGGGAGAGTGGAAAGTAAGTAAGTGGTTTTGGGCAGGTGACAGAGAAAGATGGAGGCAGAAGGCAAGGAGAAGATAATCCATGTGCTTAGGACCATAAACTGGGAACAGTTTTTTAGAGCGAGGGCCCTTTGCCCAGAGAATGAGGAGAGTGCACCAAGATGGAGCATCATGGGGGAGTTCAGGATCAATGTGGTTATCAGTCAAGTGCCTACCACGTCTTCATGTGAGTGAGATCCTTTTGGATCAATCAACAATTTACCACTTCTCTATTTTCTTTTTTTTTCTGGGGATTTTTCAAATTTGACATCCACTCTACACCTGGAGTCTTTCCACTGTGATAGCCCAGCTTTTCTATAAGATAATTTTCCAGAGAGTGTTCCTCAGAACAGCCAGAAAGCTGAAAAAGAGCCCTGGGCATCTACTGGAGTGTCAGGAAAAGGCTCTATACCTGCATGAAGTGACTGTGTAAAAGTACCCAGGGTGAGACAGTAGGGAACAAATAGCAGTGCTGTATACAGTGAGCATCTTTTTACATGTACATACATTCTCACTAATCCTAACAACAAACTTATGCACTGGAAATTAGTATTCTCATTTTATAAATGAGGATACTAAGGCTCAGTCAGGTTAAGTTCTTTGTCCAAAGCGAGGTTTGTTTTTTTTCTTTTTTTTCTGTGACTGTGTTTTGCCTTACTAAAAGATTTTACTCTTATAGAGGGCACAATATCTTATTCATGTTGTATGTCCAATTGTATCTAGTACAAATGCTTTTAAATAGCAGGAAAATGTAATGTGTGGGTAAGATGATGGTGTTAGAAACAGTCAAATTTGAGTTAAAATCCAGATTCTGCTCATTTCTATCAGTGAAACCTAGACAAATTACTTTTACTTTATGAGCCTCAATTTCTTCATCTGTCTCAAAAAGTTTCTAACACCTCCCGATAGTTATGAGGAATAAATGAGATAATATATAAAAATCAATTAGCCAAATGTCTGTACATGGTAAGTATATAATTATAATCACTATTATAAGTTACTTACTAAATATTTTTAAATGAAAATGTCACATGACCATGAAGAAAGATAATGTCTTATATAAGAGTTACTTTTAATTTTAACAAAACATCATTGTCTGATGTAATGATATGGGAATTAGTGTGGTTTAGGTATATGAAATGGCATTTGGCCATCTGCAAGAAGGAAATCAATCTCTCTCCAGCTTTGCAAGTTCTGTTTACAAACTGTTTAAGAGGTAACTGTTGTGGTTTATATCTTAAGTGACATCAGGGATGAGTGTAGGGGATTCGAGGGACTTTCCAGCTGCTGATGGCTGACTGGAGAGACAATAACCAGGAAACCTTTTGCTGTGATGAACATAGAAAAAGGACGTTCTTTATATTGAATACCCAAATCTTTTCATGAAATTGCCTCCTGTAGATATTATAATCCTCACAGATGCTTTAATAGTGTATAAAATATAGTAATATGAAACAGAACAAAAACAAAACAAAAAACAAAGACCCCTAATTTCCCCAAAGACCAGCCTTAGACAAATGTCTTTCACAGCACTTCCTTTTCCCACTCCTACCTCACATTCCAGAGCAGCTAAAATTTTTTCTTTTACTCCTATGACCACCCAAAGAACAAAGATAGTCATGGAATACTTTACCTTGCAGATGGCTTAGCAGCAGAGAGTAATTGCTGTGCCAACAGCATCTTATTTCTGCCTCCATCCAGAAGGGATTGTCTTAGCAACCACTAAGTAATGTGAAATGAAAGGACAAGTGGAAAAAATCTAATAAGTAGAGAAAAAATATCAGCCACTATCTTTTTCTTGAAGAGTCCTCTCCATTGAAAAGGAACTCTGCCTTCACCAAATTTTTAAGTCTAGTTTGTGAATACATTAACTTCTACTTCTTCCCAGCTAGTAGTATTCATTCATTAGTAATTATATTTTCAAACCATTATTTTGCCAAGTAGTGCAAAGAATAGAAGTTGTGGAGATATTACTTTAATTGGAGAAAGTCAAAAAGGCCTGCAACTTCCACAGTAGCATGATTACTTCTGAGTCAGGTGACCGATGCTGTCTTCATCTCCACCGCACTCACGAAACCTGTTAGTCTCCAACGAACCATACGGTTGGTCACCCTAACCGAGGTGGCTTCTATACAGACATATGAGTAGGCTACTCATGAAGACTTGAGTAACAACAATTTTGATTTTAATCTGACTGCTTCCTAAAAACTATTTAAGTACCTTATATGGATATCTCCATAAGAACACTTTGAGGGAAGTAGAATTAGTTTTACTTCCATTGTACAGAAAAGGAACCTGAAGTTTAGACAGTTTAGATATTTTGCCAGTGGCCTAGAAGGAGCTTTGGTATGGGGATGCTCTGCTAATAATTTCCTGTTTCCTTGCTTCCCTGTGTCTCCTTTGCACCTAAGATAAACTGGTTGTATCATTCTCCTTTGCTCTATGCAAGAGCTCATTTATAGGATCAGAATAAGATCAGAATAGAATCAGCATGATTCACTATAATTGTCTCTACAGTTCTCTTCACTGCCTCCCTAATAAGCCCAAATGAGCATTCCACACTAACTGTGGTTTTGATTATTCTATTTGTGGTTAGTCCCACTGACCCACATACTACTCTAGCAGGATTCACATCATATGGCTCATTATGTAATTGAATTTAGTGTTCATGATATTTGGAGCCAGGAAAACAGGACTCCGGGTGCCAGGCCAAATGAAGCTTTCCTTCTGGTACGAAGTGGGCAAGTTGTAGAGTTTGAAGACAGGACTTTAAATTTTGATTAAAAGGGATTATTGGCTTCTTGGGACATGGCCTTGGGCCAGGAATCACTGTTCTGTAACATTTGAAAAAATGAGGATGCTTGGATAAAGAATTTCACAGTGTTCCCAATGTGCATCTACATACCACTGTTCCAAGAGTGTGATTGGCTTTGGGAGAGAAAAAATATAACCCCTCCTGGAGGTACATTAGCCATGTGCAATGTCGCACAAGCTGCCACTTCCAGTTCTGTGTTCTTTACACCAAGGCACGTCAGGGCTATTAGAGAGACTTGGTAGTGGTAACATAAGGGGAAATGATGGGGCATATTTTTAGTTTGGGCTGATGGGTCTCTAAGGGAACTAGGCAAGCAGTTTACAAAAATGCTAAATAATAAGACCTTTTCTGTAAATAGAACATCGATGCAATGGTATTTAGTTTGTTCAAGCAGTCATACCAGGGACTATGTTGAAATTACGTTAAAGCAAGATGTGTTCCCTCCACTTTGCTAAGAGTCATAAATCTAAAATAAAAGTACCTACAGTGGAGACAAAATAATACATTGTAATACCATTGAATACAAGGAGGTTCTTTTGAAGACAATGATGAACAAACATGTAATTGAAAAATATTTTGAATTCTCAAAAGATGGCTAGAACAATTTTTAAGCTCCAAATCAAATTGACACTTAAGTTGCTATTGGGCAATATTCATGAAAATCAGTACAGATAATAAGACGTTGACTGTCTGAACATTGTGTGAATGTTACAGAAGTTATGATGAGGCACAGGGCTGGACTGGGGAAAGCATTTCTTACGGGAGTAGTAAATCGTCGGTCCAAGTGACCATTGGTAGGTGTGTAGATTAAAAAGCTGTGGCACATTTACACAATGGACTACAACTCAGCTGTAAAAAAGAAGGAAATCTTACTTTCTGTGACTGCATGGATGGACCAGCATCACACTAAGTGAAATAAGCCAGTCAGTGAATGACAAGTACCATATGATTTCATTCATATGTGGAATCTAGTCAATAAAGTGAACTAACAAACGTAATAGAAACAGACTCATAGATTCAGAGAACATGCTGTCAGAGGGGAGGGGGGATAGGGCTGGTTGAAATAGGTGAAGGTAATAACCCAAAAAAAAAACCAAAAAACAAAAAACAATCCTCACAGACACAGCCAACAGAATGGTGATTACCAGAGGGAAAGGGAGCCAGGGGGTGAGAGGGGTATAGAAGAGGGTAAAAAAGGATGAATGATGATGGAAGGAGACCTGACTGGGGTGGTTAACACACAGTACAATATACAGATGATGTATTATAGAATTTTACACCTGAAACCTATAATTTAATTAAGCAATGTCACCCCAATGAATTCAATAAATAATTTTTTAAAAACAATAGTAGTGAATTGCACTTTGTTGGACAGAAAAAAAAAAAACCCATAAAACAAATCCCCTTGTTAAAATAAACTCCTTTACACTAATAAACAGGATGTGTGGTGCATGGTACTGTGAAAGCAGGCAAGTGTCCAGTGAAAACAAAAGAGAGGAAACTGCCCACATGAAATGGAATACAAGGATTTGGCTTGTTGGAAGTAATGTGTTCCTTGTATTTTAACATAACCTAAATTGCCAATTGTGCACATTTTCTGTCATTATACTGGTGATATTTGAAGCATTGTAAATCACATGCTTAGAAAATGTGGACAGCATTAAAAACAAACCACAACAATACATCTGAGGAACCATTTCTAATATGGAGGAAACCTGTGTGACCACACAGATGCAGACAGATATAGTAACACACAAGCCTCAAAACTTTCTACACTGCAATCACTTGCTCTTCTTTAAAAATATGTTCATTAAGAAGGTTTATTTTTAAGAAGCATCTTTGGTCCTAATAAATAAAATGGGCAGCTTGGAAAATTATAGATACATTAAAATTTTTTAAAACCACCTTTACCTAAATATTGAGATGATTGAGAAAAGATAGATAGATAGATAGATAGATATAATCATATAGATATATGATTGTAATTTTATTTATTGTAAAATTATTTATAGAATTATTTCAACCTTGTATTTTATTTCAAGTGTCTAGAACAAAACTTAAATAGGTCCTTTCAGCATTTTTTGTTTTCTAGTTTAAGAACAAATGTATAATTTATTTTAAATTCATGGTATCTTCAGTGTCAAAAAGACACTTGATGAGAAACCTTCTCAAAGGAGCTACAGTTCTAGTTTGCAAGACAGCACAAAAAGCAGTGAGGACACAGGGCAGTGTAGCAAACATTGTGTCCATTCACTTCAGGATGAATAAACTTTCAGATCAGAAACCTTTTCGTAATAAGACTGCCTGGACTAATTTAAAGGAAACACTTAGTTATAGTTCCCTTGGTTAAGTAGATGTTGTTTTAAAATAAAAATCAGCATCTTCATTGATATGCATTGATTTGTTCCTCCCCATATTTTTGACCATGATGGAGACATGATCAAGAGCATAAGGTAAAAAGACAAAAGGTCAGACCTGTCAAGGTCCAGATTCTGGTCCTCCCAGTTAACACGTGGCACACTTCTTAACTCCTGAGCCTTGTTTCTTCATAAGTGAAATGGAGATAATCCTACTAAACTCTCACATTTGGGGTGGTTTGTTGTGTTAGTTGATATGCTAGCCAATGTGAGATCTGTTAATCCTGAGGGCATGCTCAAAGATTTTAGAGAGAGGATAAGGGAGGGAGAGAGCAAGGGATAGAAACATTGATGTGAGACACAAACATCAATCAGTTGCCTCTAGTAAGTGCCCAACAGGGACCAACTGGAAACCTAGGCATTGTGCCCTGACCAGGAATCAAACCGGCGACCTTTCATTTCCCAGACAACACAGCAACAGAATGAGCCACCCTGGCCAGGGCAAATGTCAGGGTCTTTTAGATGAGAGTCTGGTGACAGAACTAAATTCTATTTTTTACACATTAAAGGAAAGGTGATCCTACAAGACTAAATGATTTGCAGTCCCAAATTACTGAACATGCACAAATGTAGTAAGTGCTATGCATGAATAATATGGAAAACTTTGAAATCACACAGCAGAAAAGTGTCAGGAAAAGTTTTTCCAAAGCTGTGAAATTGAAACAGGGACTCTAAAATTGCCATTCGAGTTAAGAATTTAGCCAGGTGAATGGAGTGGGAGCAGAGGTAGTGAGGGAGAAAGAATGATCTACAATTGGGGGACAGAAATAGGTTGGTTTATAGTCAAAGGCTTCAGTGGTGCACAGGAGCCAGATTTTTGAGTCTGCAAGATCAAGCTGAGGGACTTTGTCCTTATTCTAAAAGAAATAATATGACATTGAAGATTTTGAAACACATGACTGACTTGAATATATTAGAGAGTGAAAATAATTTAGATAAGCAGTTTCCACAGTTAAAGTCAGCATCACTAGTGTCTTGAATTGGGACAGTGGTGGAAACTCAGAGAAGTTGAAGGATTTGAGGCATGGTAGAAGGTTTTTAAGATACAATTTGAAGGTAGAATCATCAGGCTTCGGTGACTATGGAAAGTGAGAAGACAGAAATGTCAGGGATAACAACTCAGATTTTTAGTAAAAGCATTTGGGAGAATCATCAAAAGTGAGAGAGAAAACTGAAATTTTAAATACATGACTATATTGTTAAAATTTTTGTTCCTTATTTATGTAAATACATCTTTTAAGCACTCATTTCGCTTTACATAAATTTGCAAAATCTCACTTGATTCAATCTGCAATATCTTTGCTGACCCCTGGTGTTAGTTAGATTCTTTGGTTGCAGGTAACAGAAACCACTCAAAGTAATTCAAGGGAGGGGAGTTTCATTTTAAGGATTTACAGAGAGAACTGGACTTCTCACCACAGTGGCCAGGCCATGCAGACATCCAAGTGGGCCTGCTGATGCTTAGGGAAGGACTGGCATCCAGAAAGCATTTTAATAAATAGAACATCATTCAGGGGCCTGGTGCTGCTTTTTTGATGATGATGATGATGATTTGATGATGATGATGCCTCTCTTTTAGTGGTTAACAAGAATAAGCTATTAGATCTTTAGTTCTTTCTGTGTCTTTTCAGTTTTCCACCTAACTCTTCAGCACCCATACTTACTGACTCTCTGAGTTTCCAATTCAAATTTCCTGAGGTTCACTGAGTGAAGTTCTAGCAGGGGTGTCCAACCTTTTGGTGTCTCTGGGCCATACTGGAAGAAGAAGAATTTTACACATTAAATACACAAACACTAATGAAAATTTTTAAAAATCTCATTATGTTTTAAGTAAATTTATGATTTTGTGTTGGGTGGCATTTATAACCATCCTGGGCCACATGTGGCCTGTGGGCCGAGGGTTGGACACCCCTGCCTAGGCTACCTAACAAACTGCTTATCTGTCTGTAGACTGGGTTCCTCTCTGTTGTAGCCTCTCTGGTCCAGTGATTTCTACCAGAGGGTCCGTGGACATGGTCATATCACTACCACTTTTAAGAAGGGGTTTTATGAAACGTTTCCTTTGGCAGGGACTGGAGAGGTGACAGTACATCTCAAAGGGTATCTATAGGCAAGGTGGGCACCACAAGGATAGAAGTTTCTGCTCCAGCATCTTTTAAGTTTATGCACTTTCTCTTAATTTTCATTTAAGTTTTTTATTTCCTCCAAGCAATGAATAAGTAGACCCAGGCTGGCAATGAGGAACCCCATCACTTCAAAACACTGAAATAGAAAAGAATAGTTGCTTTATGATTAGGCTGAGATGTGAATAGAGAGGCAAACAAATGGTGCCAAGAATCCCTCCAAGGTGGGTGACACAAGAGCCACTATGAAGAGTGATCTAAGAGACCAGTCTCACTGGGGACCCCTTTTGTACTTACAATCACTTTAATTTATCATCACATTTCAGGAAATTAAAAAAAAAATAGCAGTTATTTCCTGCCTTTCTCTTTTGCTTTGAAAAGCATGAGGTGTCCTGGTGAGCTCAACATACTCTGATGATGATGACAAAACTTCTTTCTAACAGCTAATAATTTCAATAAAATGACCGTGTAAAAGGCTGCAGTTTTTTTAAATGGGTTGGAAGGCACATGTTTCAAAAATGTTTTTCTCACTTCCCCACCCCCACCCCCTGCCCTTCTCTCTTCCTTTCTGTTTTCAAAGTCCAGGTTTTTGGACATCCTGAGCTCTTTGCATGTAAATCTGCGTGGGTGGATGTGATGAGAAGCAGTTGAATAAACTTCCCATGGAGCTGCTAAAGTTCTTGTAGAGGCTAACAGAGGGCAGGAGCTGATCAAATGGTCCAGAGTTAACAAGAGATCCCCTAGTGCTGATTTTAATTCATCGGATTCCTGAGATACAAAAGGAAATATTGTCTTTCAAAAAATGAAGTGCCTGATTAAGATTTATAGAGGACTTATGACCTTCTGCATGCTATAACCTATGTGTGTAATCATTAAACTGTAGACTTATCCTTTTGCTTATTTGTAATAAATAAAATTGGAAGCATTTAAGATACTTGGGGGCACCTAAATTTGTACTATTGTATAGCTATATGGCTTTGTATCAGTTTCTGAATCCATACATACTTGTGTGTTGTGAATATATTTTACATCCTGGGAAATGGCATATTCAATTCCTGGTTTCCAAGAAATCAGAACAAATAATTAGACAGACAGGCATACAAAATGTGACAGGAATGGATAGATAGAACTATAGACTCTGGCTATAAATGCAGCTCAGCAAATTGGTTTTCTCTCATAAACTCAAAGTTTGAAAGAAATTAAACCTGACCTAAAAGAAATGGCAGAAGTTGGTAAAGATTCTATGAAGACTACAAAAGAATATTTATTTGGTATATTTCTTTTTATTGTGAAATTTGCTTCTGTAATCTTTTGTACATGGCAGGCATTCAAAATATGTTCATTTTTTCCCTTTTACTACTTTCTCTTCATTCTCCATTTCTTATGCTAGAACATATTTTCCAAACTTTTATTCCATCACAACCATAAAAATCAGTTTCAGTAGCTTAAAATATGGTGATATCTACCTACTTAAAATGTAATTAAGTGGTTATATATAATTTCCCTTATACATGATGTTTATTTATTTATTATGCTTCTTACCTAGATATACTGAGGTTTTCTAAAACCAATGCTTAGACTTTGAAGACCATGCTAAAAATACATACACACCATACTACATTTATTCTATAGGATGAAGAAAGCAAGAATACCAGAAGGTAAATATCTCATCAGGAAATAAAAGTGCAAAATATATTTATTTGGGTTTTTGCTGGTGCACAAAATAATTCATATAGTTATTTATTTTTGAAATCTAGGAATTCTTAAAAAGCAAAGTGTTACAGAAAATGGAACTCAGCTGGAGTAATGTAGTTGGGGGGGAGGTACACAGTTTATATGAGGCTACATTCCATGGGAATTGGTGTTATTTTTAGAGAACACTAAATTCAGACTTTTTATTTTTCTACTTATTATCTATTTGAGTTATCAGCTAAACATTATAAGGTTCCTTTGATAAAAGAGAAGAAAAGTAGCAAACATTTCTGTATGGAAAATCAAAAGTGAATTTTCTACTTTCCTAGTGAGAAAGCATAATTTGCTAAATTATATAAAAATTGGCCCTATGCCTTTTTAAAACTTTATTATGTATTAAATCTTAAAATATCAGTTCTCAATATTTAAGTTGCCCTAAGGGGAAAAACCTAGGGAGATTCTGGTAGCTCAAATAATATTTAGAACCCCAGATAGAAAGACTTCATGAATTAAACATCTCTTCATATTGTGAAAGTATTTGATTTAGAATTCTAATGTTATTAAAATTAGATTGTTGATGTATTTTTACAATTTCCATTCCAGATTAATTTTTACTAAATTTAAGATAAAGATATCTAAACAATCTTATTTTAACTGTAAAATTATGAAAATTATTGAATGAATCATTTATAATTTATGCATAGGATTAGATTCTCTCTTTCCCCATCCTCCCTCAATATGTCCCCTTGCAGCTAAGAATTTATCTGTAAAATATATGCCATATACAATTATATAGACATTCTCTCTTCATTTATAATTCCTGTTTCGAGATCACTTAGTGACATTTATCATGTAAAAGAAAATCATGGATGATAAAATTAGCATCTCTACCACAATATTTTCAACCAGATTTTGTAGCACTAACATATCACCTTACATAAAAACTAGGTAATATATAATTAAACCTAATGCTTTACTGTCTAGGCTGAGACAAAAGAATGCTTGTAAGAAGGCCACATTCAAGCATAATATGTAAAAGACTTGTTGAGCTTGCCGTGATTGGTTTTTATGAACAGTACATCTTGTTTTGGTATTTCTGGCAGCCCTCTCCCTTACATCTGATAACAGCAAACCTTAACTCCATGTAGACATGGCAGAGCTGCCTCAACATGCTCCCCTCCCACAAATCTGCTCCTTCTTCCAGTCTGTGTGCTAACTGAGAGCTTCTTAAAGGGGGAGTAATTATTACCATTGTCAAACAAGGGATGCCAGGGTGGAGTTCAGGAAGAGATGGGGCATTGCGTTGTCTCTCTTCTCCAACTCCTCCTGACTCATCATCTCTTGCTTTAGTTCCTGGCTCCCTGCCTTTGGCAACGCTAGCTTTAACTTGAGACCAGTAATCTAACTTTTGCACAGATCTCCTTGGTTCAGCAAGAAAGAGACAACCTGTGGACCAAGCAGGCCTGTCTAAAATCAGAGCAGCGAGAGTGTGTGGCATCACTAAAACAGGCCTTTCTGTTGGCAGCTGTTAGTCCTGGATGGCCGGGTCAGGTCAGCATGGACTCCGTACACTCCTCCCACCCACACAACGGGACAGGCACAGGACCCCTGCCAGGCCAATGGAGAATGCCATCCCTCTGTTCAAGGTGAGTAGTTAGAAGAGGAGAATGTGACTCAAAAAGACATTAAGAATCCTCCCAAATATTTGTTACATGGATGGTGGGGACCAAAGTCTGTCTGTCTGTTTGTCTGTCGGTCTCTCTCTCTCTCTCTCCCCCGTGTGTGTGTATGATATTGAAAGTTGTTAAAATGACTTAAGCAGGAGACATATGTGACTAACTTTTTAATTTAATTTTGTTTTATTTTATTTTAAATGATTGTTCTGGCTGAGTGGGAAATTGAGATAGTTATGGCATGATTATGGAGAGCCCTGCATAAGAAAGTAACTAGCTTGGTCTTAATTCTGGTATTGACGGAGAACCATTTAATGGCTTTAAATAGGGGAAAGATATGTCAAGATTAACATTTGGCATGTGTCACTCTATCCACCTTGTTGCTGAAATATCTGTATCAACTAAGAGTGGTTTTAATAATGCCACAGAATGTGAAAGTTAATGAACACAAAATAATATAGAGAAAAGCAATTTATGATACACTTCCAAGAAATACTTTGAAATATATTTGAACCTATAATATATAACTCTATGAAAAGGTTTAAACTAGCTTTACTAATTAATGATAGCATGATTGAGGATAAATTATCTATCTTTATATGTCAGGCATTCTCAATGTTAGCACTATTAACATTTTCAAGACGAGTTTTTTAGAGTGTAGCCATCTTTTCAATTTATGAAAAGCTCTGTTCTATTAGTAGGACTAACCTACAAAGAGAATCTATGTTGAGACATTGTTTGGGTCCCTGGACCTGCTGTGTTTGAAGTTAGTATACACCTGAAATTTTAGTCATGAGGGGGGACCCAAAAAAAACCACAGAATTATCTTCTGGAGGGTGGGCCCCTTGTGCAATAGTAGAGGCTTCCCCCAATAGGTGAGTGTTCTAGGAACCAATCTGTAACAGTGTACCAGCTGGTGTTGTGAGAGGTTGCGTTTGGCTTCAGTGGACTTTTTTTTAAGACTCTTTCAATGTATTTGCCCATTTCATGATGGGTGATTTACGAGTGCACCTGCCCACACCGAGTATTCAGCAGTTTTTGACCAAAAATGTCATAACCCTCATGTCCCACCGTCTCTATTCACCCAATCTTGCCCTGAGTGACTTTTTTTGTTTTCCCAGTTGAAAAAAGTCCTCCGAGAAAAAGGTTTTGACAATGTAGAAATGGTGAAACAAAAAACAGCAGAAGCACTAAAAGGCATAAAAATCAACAAGTTCAAAAACTGTTTTGAACAGTGGAAAAAATGTCTTGATATGTATATTACATCAAATGGAAAGTACTTTGAAGTGACTGAAGTTTAAACATGTAAGAATAAATGGAGGGAAGCAAAAAAATGAAATTTATTTAGGAATAAGACCCCCCAAAATCACCCAGTATGCAATAAGCAAATGTGTTGAAAGAGTCTTCAAAAAAATTGCACTGATGCCAAACGCAGCCTCTCACAACACCACCAGTTGGTACACTGATATAGGTGGGTTCCTAGAACACTAAGGGGAAGCCTGTACTATAAGGTACCTTCCAATTTCAGTTCTTTCTTTGAGGGGTCCCCCTTGTACAAAATTTTTTATAAATAAATCCCTGGAGTTTTTAGGTCCCTCTTGTATATTACCAAAATAAATCCCTATTACTATGAAAACATAGTTTGAAATGTGTGTCTGTCATTTGTAGCTGAAATTTTTGTTTACAAAATTTACAAAAATCACCTCAAACAATGTTCATGGATTCATATTTGTGTGTTGATTTTACTTACTGATTAAGCAGTGATTGGAATGATCAGTATAAACATAGTTGATTCATACACACAGTTTAATGCTTTTAGCATTGTAGGCATTTAAATTTAATTGATTCAATTGCTGGGCAAGTCAAGCCATTGTTTGAAAATAAACCAAGTAGAGTTTTTTAAGAAATGGTCAGCTGTTTTTTTTATTATTGTGTCTGGGGTAGAGATGCTATTAATCTCTGTGGTTTACTTCTTACAGATATTGTCATTAAAAATGCAATCCCAAAATTCTTTGAGCAATGACACAGCAGATAGTACCCAGAGCCGTATATTATGGTGTTAATCGGTAGACATGCTAATGAGAAAGGCTCTGGAAAGTATAGATATGAATAACAGGGGAAAAAAGGTAAGCAAATTATTTGAAGAGGTGGATTTAATTGTTCCACTAACAACATCTGCCATTTCTGATATGTTAACTTTCCCATTTCCTCTAGCTTTCATCTTTTTCCTTAAGCAGTTGTTAATAACCACTACATACTTTTACAGGAAAAGTGACTTTGAAGGTTGGCTAACAGGGATTTCAGTTTTTGTTTTAAGTATAACTTTCCCAGGAAGGGAAAAGGCCAAAAGAATTTAACCCAAACCAAATATGAACTGGCATTCCTCCTCCTTCCTTTTGAGCGTTTTCAGAGTCCACCCCATTTCTAAAGCACCATTGAGGCAGAATGTATAATGACTAATCGCCTGGCAGAGACCCAAGTGGCATGTGAACAGTATGCCTTGGCCACAGCCAGTTAGCCTGGAGCAGACGCCAGAGTTTATTGTCTTTGCAGTTTCCTGGCCTCCACCAGTAAGAGGAGTCGTGGCTCTCACCAGACTTTTTAGCTACACTATTCATGAGTTGCATATTTATAGGCATTTCATAGCAAGAGGCCTTATTATATGTAAGTCAATGGCCAGAGGAACTCACTCATAATGCAGTTAGGAGAGAGTCACATTATTTTACGGTTATGTTATGCTGTGAAACAGAGTCCATGTGTCCCTCTGTTTGTCATTATATTCTTACATATAAACAGGCACAGGAACAGGGAAAGATATTTATAAACTTTGCTGTGTGTCCTGTAGTTACTGGCTTAGAAGATGAGAATGCTTGGGTAGCAGAAACCTGGTGTCCAAAGAACAGTCTCATGTTGGAACTTGCCTTACTCAAGTCTTCTCTTTGGGCTTTTGAGGTCACTCAACAAGAAATGTTCCTAGGTATAGGTGCGAAAAATTCTTGTTCTGACCTTTTTTCATTTCATTGTCTTTAGCTACTACTGCCATGGAGTCTCTGGTTGTCCAGCTCAGTTACTGGGCTAGACACTGGGGATAAAACTCCTCTTGGGATGGGAGTAAAAGAAAGACAAATGTACTTGAACAACAATTAAATAAAAATTTAAAAAATAAAAATAAAAATAATTTTAAAAAAACAGCTCCTCTTGGGCACGTGAAAGTTCTACCCACTCATTCCTGCTCTAGTCTCCCAAGATTCAAGCTTCCCCATCTTCATTAGCAGCAGACCTAGGTTTAGGCTTCCCCAAATTGTCTAGATGCAACAGAGGATGAAGATTTAGACAGTTCACATTCAGGGTTCATTTTTTAATACATAGGATGCCTCAGAATAAAATTGAGAGGTGTAGTAGAGAGTCACTTGGAATTCTAGTATTCTTGTAATTTGTCCCCTATATCCATTTAGGTGTTATTATTTAGAGTTTGGAAAGACTTATTTGTAAAATGCATTACTTTTACCGGAAACTGATCCAATTACTTTGTTATAGCATCAGTAAAACCCAGTTAATGAATATTGTAGAGAGAAGAAATACTGCATATTCGCTTACCGCCAATGGGAAATTTTACATTAATAATTCCTCAAAAGGCCCTAGAATTTTGCCTTAAGCTTTCTAATTGCCTCACATGAAAACCTGAAAGATATGTTCTTATGATTCCCTTTTGAATTATCCTCTAAAATGATGACATTACCAGAGCAGATCTAAAATCCAAATTCCATGCTCAGTAGCACAATTGCTAAGGGAACTGTTCCGTTTATGGCACCAACATTATATTCTTAGTCTTATGTTTTCTCTAATTGAGAAGTTGATAGAAGTCTTGTTTGTCGACATGTTGATACTCACCTTTTTTCTCCTGTTTTCATTTTGTGTGTTTTTATCACTTCAAAAAACATATATATGGATCCCTAAAGAATTTCTTGACCTTTAAACTACCACAAGGGTGAGATGATTAACCCAGAAATGCAGCCAGTTTGAGTAGAAGGCAGCCATAATGGAAATAGAAGCCTTCCCCTCCCCCCTCAGTCAAGAACAACAATTTCTAACCTAAGTTCTGTCTACTCATTCCATGGGGACCACTATGTTCTGTGAAGCTTATCATAGACTTAAAATTATGACTAACATGAAAAATAACAGATATTTCTTCGGTTTCCTGCGTCACAGAGTTTATCCAGGGTTATCTCTCTTTATCCTCAAAACTTGATATGAGTCATAACTTCAATAAATAAGGGTAGTATAAAATAACCCAAACATAAATATTTATAATATGCATCTCATTAAAAGATGCCTGAATAGTATATAAATTTTATAATAGAAAATAAAGGGAAAGTAATGGGGGAAAAGGTGGGACAACTATAATTGAACAATAATAAAAAAAAGGAAGTCTCTAAAAAAAGAAAAGAAGAAATATAATAAAATAAAGTATAAAATTTAAAAAGCTAAAAAAGAATAAAAATGAACAATAAAAATGCACAATAAAAATAAAAGGAATGAATTAATAAAATTAAAAGTAGAAGTTAATAAAATAGACAATATAAAAATAAATTAATGAACGAAGCCATTCATTGTGTTTTTCTGGTAAGTCCAATGAAATAAACCTCTGGGAACAGTAAGGATGCCCACTAACAACCTCAAAATCTAATATGGCACTGGAGGTCCTCAATGACACAATGAGTCAGGAAAGACACAACTTACATGTCATAAAAAAGTACATGTATACATCATATGTGTGTATTTTAGATATGTCTATATCTACACTTATATCTAGCTGTCTCTGAATGGGATACACACAAAACATAAACATTTTCAAGTAAAGAACTTGAAAAACTAATAGAGTAAATAATTCAGAAGAGTGAGTGACTAGAAGACCAACATATGAAAATCATTAATTTTTCTATGCATCAATGATCTCCAATTAGAAATTTATGCTAAAAGAACACCCCATTCACAAAGTCATAAATGCTTTAGGCACAGATACAGCAAACACCATATAGAACTATATGAATATAAACCACTGCTAAAAGACCTCCCTCATAAACACCTAAAGAAATAGAAGAGGTATACTGTGATTTCTATGAGAAAACTAAAATCATAAAGATGCTAATTGTTGAGAAAATAATCTAATTCCATGTAACTCAATGAAAATCACAATGATAGTTTTATATGCAATGATAAGTTCATTCTTAAGTTTATATGGAAAAAAAGATGCATAAAATAACCAAGAAAATTCTGAAGATGAACAGTTACTACAGATATCAGAGCATATTATAAAGCTATGCTTTATGTAGTCCAGAATTAGGGCAGGCAAACACAGATGGAAAAACAAACCTTGGACTCCAGAAAAAAATTCCTTTATTTTAGGTAATTCAATTTATAGTAAAGAAGGTTTTTAAAAATCAGTAAGGAAAGAATAGATGCTTTATTTAATGTCTTGGGAAAATTGATTCTCTTTTGGAAAAATATTCCAACCAACAGCTCACAGCATACATAAAGGTAAACTTGATGAACTATGACTAAACAAAACTATAATATTAAAGAAAAATCTAATAAACGTTGGCCATGGGGGAAGATGACAACTGTAATTGAACAATAAAAAAATAAAATAAATTAGCCATAAAATGTACCAAAATATCTTCTTAGCTTCACTGGAAACCAAGTATATGTTAACATAATAGAAATATGGTTTTCACTCCTCAGAACATTGTGGTAAGATATTTTGAATCTTTGTTATACTTTGTTGGTTGCCTTCTGGAAGGCAATTGATCAGTATTTCTCAAAACTAAGTGTGCACTGGTCCTTACATCCAACAATTCCATTACTGGGAATTTAGCTTAAAGAAATACTCATTTGTGCAAAAGTGTAAGGGTACTTTTAATGGTAAAAATAAGAAAACAGTGCACTTGTCCAACAGTAAAGAAATAGTTAAGTAAATTATGATACTGCAATACTGTGGAGTATTATGTAACTTAAAACGAGAACTGCAGACCAATAGGCATTGACATGAAAATGTCCTCACACTTAAAATGGGAGGAAGCTTCAGAATACTACATGATTTTATGCTTTGATATCTGTAGTAACTGTTCATCTTCAGAATTTTCTTGGTTATTTTATGCATCTTTTCCCATATAAACTTAAGAATGAGCTTGTCATTGCATATAAAAATATCATTGTGATTTTCATGATACCATTTATTTATTTATTTAAAGGACTGTTCTTTTATTATTATTGGGCATGTACTTTTTTTTACAATTTTGTTTATTTATTTTTAGGGGTACAAAAAGGGAGGGAGAAAGAAAGGGAGAGAAACATTGATGTATAGAGAAACATCAATTTGTTGCTTCTCAAACATCCCTAACTGGGCATCTGGCCCACAGCATAGGCATGTGCCCTGACCTGGGATTGAACCTGCTGCCTTTTTCTTTCTTTCTTTTTTTTTTTTTGGGGGGGGGGGAGACTTAAGTATTTATTTATTTTTTTGTTATATTTTATTGATTATGCTATTATAGTTGTCCCATTTCTCCCCCATCATTCCTCTCCACCCTGCACACAACCTCCCACCCACATTCCCCCACTTTAGTTCACATCCATGTGTCATAAGTTCTTTAGCTTCTACTTTTCCCACACTATTCTTGCTCTCCACCTGTCTATTTTCTGCCCACCATCTATGCTACTTATTCTCTGTACCTTTTCCCCCTCTCTCCTCCTCCCACTCCCCTGTTGCAAACCCTCCA